>CAWUFW010001065.1:600000-822500 GCA_963921515.1 Calotriton arnoldi | reverse complement strand
CTCCATCTGTCACCCTCTCTCTCTGTCTCCCTCCATCTGTCACCCTCTGTCTCCCTCTCTCTCTCCGTCTCCCTCTCCCTCTCTGCCTCTGTCTGTCTCAGTCTCTGCCTCTATCTGTCTGTCCCTGTCTCTGCCTCTATCTGTCTGTCTGTCTCCCTCTTGTCTGTCTCCCTCTTGTCTGTCTCCCTCTTGTCTGTCTCCCTCTTGTCTGTCTCCCTCTTGTCTGTCTCCCTCTTGTCTGTCTCCCTCTTGTCTGTCTCCCTCTTGTCTGTCGCCCTCTTGTCTGTCGCCCTCTTGTCTGTCGCCCTCTTGTCTGTCGCCCTCTTGTCTGTCGCCCTCTTGTCTGTCGCCCTCTGTCTGTCGCCCTCCGTCTGTCATCCTCTGTCTGCACCCTCCCTCTGTCTCAGTCCCTCTGTCTCAGTCCCTCTGTCTCAGTCCCTCTGTCTCAGTCCCTCTGTCTCCCTCTGTCTCCCTCTGTCTCCCTCCCTCTGTCTCCCTCCCTCTCTCTCTCTCCCTCTCCCTCTCTGTCTCCCTCTCTCTCTCTGTCTCCCTCTCCCTCTCTGTCTCCCTCTCTCTCTCTGTCTCCCTCTCTCTCTCTGTCTCCCTCTCTCTCTCTCTCTCCTCTGTCTCCCTCTGTCTCCCTCTCTCTCTCTGTCTCCCTCTCTCTCTCTGTCTCCCTCTATCTGTCTCCCTCTCTCTCTCTGTCTCCCTCTCTCTCTCTGTCTCCCTCTATCTGTCTCCCTCTCTCTGTCTCCCTCTCTCTGTCTCCCTCTCTCTGTCTCCCTCTCTCTGTCTCCCTCTCTCTGTCTCCCTCTCTCTGTCTCCCTCTCTCTGTCTCCCTCTCTCTGTCTCCCTCTCTCTGTCTCCCTCTCTCTGTCTCCCTCTCCCTCCCTCTGTCTACCCCGGACTCCCTCCATCTGTCTCCCTCCCTCTGTCTGTCTCCCTCTGTCTGTCTCCCTCCCTCCCTCTGTCGCCCTCCTCCCTCTGTCTGTCGCCCTCTGTCTCCCTCTCTGTCTCCCTCTGTCTCTGTCCCTCTGTCTCCCTCTCTCTCTGTCTCCCTCTCTCTCTGTCTCCCTCTGTCTCCCTCTGTCTCCCTCCCTCTGTCTCCCTCTATCTCCCTCTATCTTCCTCCCTCTATCTTCCTCCCTCTATCTTCCTCCCTCTGTCTGTCACCTCACCCCAGCTTCCCGGGCACACACACAGCCGCACCCGAGTACTTCGCAGGTCTTTAAAAGACCACGTTATGCAATAGATGAGGCATAGTGAGAACAAAGCTTTCAAAGGAATGCCTCTTAATTAGCAGCAGTTATGTGCCAAGTGCCCGTTAATACCGGTGTCATCCCGCGACACACCCACCATTTGCAGGCGACACAGTACTGTGTCGGGACACACAGTTTGGAAAGCTCTGCCCTAAACTAACACCGTTAGTACTACTGACAAAGTACACCCTGACTTGCACAGTCCATCCCTAACTAATCTGACTTCTCCTTTGGTGCACTGTCCTTCACCCGAGGACGCAAATTGTACCTAGTGACTCCTGGCACAGAGGGGTCAACGAAGAGGGGCTCAGGCACGGAGGGGTCAGTGGAAAGGGGCTCCTTAATGGCTCTGATCTCCGGGGGGACTGCCGTATTTAACATTTCATTGTGCTCAGCATCCGTTTGGGTCCACGTTAGAATCGCATCGCTGAATGGGATGAACTGGGGCACCTTCTCATCCCTCACCCACTGATCATAGGGCAAGGGCAGGGGTCCTCTGCGGCAGTGTGCGGAGTGGATCCAATGCGTTCGGCCGGCGACCTTTATGGCTGTGCGGGTAGCCAGGAGGACCCGGACAGGTCCCTTCCAGTGAGGCTCCAAACTCTTTTTCAAAGGAACGCGTAGTCTCCAGTCATTGGATGATGACGCTCTACTGAAAGGGGTTCGTTCTATGTATATACATACTCCAGACTTGCAGTCTGGTTGGAGATGCGCTGCGGCACAAGCCACACAAGACGGCTCAAAGGTCTTCAGCCCTGGTCTTCCTTCTCAAGTCTGGTAATCCTTTACTTAGCACACACTGCCACACTTGATGGTCCAAGTCACTCGCCTTCAAGTCCAGGAAGTGCAGCCCTTCTCTGCTTCCACTTTTCGATACATCACCGCTTCTGAACCGCGCAAGGGTGCCAAAGTCAGTGGTAATTAGTGTAGCTTTGACCCCAAGGTATGGAAGTTACACACTCCCTTTAAAGAGATGCGCCATCAATGTATGAAAAGCTGTAACTAAGCTATTTGGCACCTGACACTCATTCAATTTAACCTGATAAAGATCCTGTAATCCTAACCTGACGAATGATGGTCCCATTTCATTCTACCCGAGTCCTGTTGAAGGCCCTGGCGCCTTTTAAAGAAATTATTCTAGCTGAAATGTGCTGACGGCATCTAGCCTCAAACTCACCGACCAACTTGTGTGGAATCAGCCTATAAGTTTTGTGACGCATGAAAAATATGTAATGTTATATAATATATATAAAAATCCACCATTCTATGATGGTGGGCCATGAACTATAATTGAGCATCTAAAAGTATATAGGAGTCATTAACATAAGTCCTATGGATTGATCTTACTTAACATTCATCTTTTTCATTTCCATGTACACGTTTTTTTTTTTTTTACATTCTTAATGTATAAAATTCTTTAGGCTAAATTCAACTCTACTGTGAAATTTGTCTTCTTGAAGTGTGGGTATAGATCAGGGGTCTCCAACTTTTTCTATAATATAAGCTGCTTTTGATCCATGAAAATCACCCTGAGCCACTAACAACAATTAAAACTGTTTTAATGTTTATTACATCAGACATGGTCATCAGATTGTCAATTTGAGTAAACTCACACGCTTCCTTCCCGCCTATGTTACTCTGCGTTTCTTTAACAGGCCTGCGCTCCCTCAAACGCACAGTGTGACTGACAGTTGGGGGATCTGCTTTACAACCAATCAGTAGGTGATTTTGATGCATGGTGGTTGATCACACTGCAGGCTCTGTGCTGTCTGAGCCCTGGGCTTTGCCTAGGGTCTGCAGCTGGATGGAGCTGCCTACTAGACTGTGTAGGAGGTAAAACCACTAAGCCCCAGCCTGTCAGAATCATTTACTAGGCTGGACCCATGTTCAAGAGCTGCTTGCTGTCCGCTGGCTAGCTGGTGGTAGCTCGCGGGATACCCGCTGGAGACCCTTGGTAGAAATTAAGATGAATGTGTCTTGAGTAGATGCATGAGAAATATAATCTATTTTTTGTTTTATTTTTTTGGTATTCATATTGCATGGACCTCGCTACGTTGGTGGCGGAGGCCTGCACGTAAAATAGATTACATGGAAATAACATTTAGAGGTACAACCTATTGGTATAACTACGAGTGAACTAAAACTACAAGAAGAATTAAGTAAATGAACAAATGCAGCAAACAAATGGGTGTAGCAGTCGCAAGGAGACAACCACTAATTATCCGTTTTCAGGTAGAGTTTGAATAGGTGAGGTTTCTTTTTTTTGGAGTTCAGAATATTTTATTAAATTTTTTAGTTAACAGATAGACAATACAAAAAATAGTACAATAAAAGTACCAAATAAGAATATATGACGATTATCAACATCAATAAAGTTTAACAGGTACAATATAATATAATATATTGTTACAAAAAATTAAAAGAGGGAGGGAGAAGAAACAATTATACATATGTTATTAATAATCATAAGATAGAACTACTAATAAATAGAAACTGTGCAAGAATATCAATAAAAACTTAACTTATAGAAAATACATTTAAGAAGATAAATAGTTATCAATAGGTTTCCAGAATAAATGAAAAGAATTACAATTATGAATAACACCATTTAAGGATAAATGAGCTCCTCTTCTAGTAAAAATAACCCATGACCACCAAACATGAACAGATAATAACGAGACGTCTTTTCAACATGAGGTAATAGATTTTAAAGCTGCTGATAATAGGAAATTAAAAAGTTTACCTTCTAAGTCAATTAATTTATGAGAAAGAACGACAGATTTACAAATGAGCAAGTTAAATGATAAATCATCATGAATATTAAGTATTTTTTTATAACATCCCAAACTTCAGTCCAAAATTTAAAAATAGAAGGACATTCAAAAAGCATATGTCTTAACGAACCAGTATGCAAATTACAATGCCAACATTTTGAAGTCGGGAGAAGCTTGGCTTTAAACAATTTTAGTGGAGACCATAAACAATTATATAAAATATAAGAGTTTGTTTGATAAAGCGAAACAGGTAACCATCCTGAAATGCTATTAAGCCAAATAGTTTTCCAAGTTTCGTAAGATAAAGAAAGCTCATTATTCCAAAATGTCATAAGCGTATTAATATTGTCACCTTTAAATGTAATCATTTTTTTATACAAAATTGAAACAGTATGAGGCAAAGTAGAAAGAGTTTGAATATAAATTGATAAATCAGATTTAGCACTAGAAGGTATAACATTT
Organism: Calotriton arnoldi; assembly: GCA_963921515.1. Lineage (NCBI taxonomy): Eukaryota > Metazoa > Chordata > Amphibia > Caudata > Salamandridae > Calotriton > Calotriton arnoldi. The sequence continues at coordinate 818,005 of CAWUFW010001065.1, read as the reverse complement.
GGAAATGAATCTAAAATAGAATTACATAAAAGTTCATATTTGAGTAAATCAGAGGAAGGTAAATTGAATTTCTCCTTTAGAACATCAAAAGAGATAAAAGCATTGTTATAATAAATATCTTTGAGGCAAAAAATACCAGCCTTAATCCATGAATGCCAACATCTAACATTTTTAGTAAGTTTTATGTCTGAATTATACCATAACAACATATCTTCAGTAATGGACATAGGTGATTGAAAAATTAAATCGAAATCATGTAATATTAACTTAGTGGATTTCAAAATAGCAGATTTATTAAAAAATATTGATTTATTGGGCATAGTTAACAAAGAAGGTAGGGGAAACGGATCTATTAAACTCTTTTCTATAGAAAGCCATGTAGGAAGATTAATCAAATGAGAATGATTAAACCAAAGAGAACTTTGCTTTAATATGAACGCTTTGTGATAACAAACAAAATATGGTAAACCAAACCCTCCATTACATTTAGACAATTTTAATTTTTTATAACTAATACGAGGTGCCTTATTGCTCCAAAGAAATTTAGTAAGAAGCCGATCTATATCTTTATAAAACTTCATAGGAAATTGGGTAGGGATCATAGCTAGGGAGTAAAAAAAATTTGGTGCTATAGTCATTTTTATGGATTCCATTCTCCCCCACCACAAAAGATGAAGTGAAGACCATTTAGATATTTTATCCTTAATGTAACTTAAAATAGACTCACAATTTAATGATATTGTAGTTTTTATAGAAGATGAAAATAAGATACCTAAGTATTTAAGTTTTCTCTTTGCCAAATTATATCTTTCATGGGTAACATATCTGGATTGCAATGAATATTTATAGGAAAGAATCCCGTTTTATTAGTATTTAACTTATAACCAGAGAGTATGGAATAAGATGAAATAATCTCAAATAAAGGAGGAAGTGAGGAAATAGGATTACTAATAAATAAAAGTGCATCATCTGCATATGCTAACGTTTTGACATTAACCTCTTTAATTTTAATACCATTAATATCATTAAATTTCCTAATTGAAACAAGCAAAGGTTCAATTACAAGAAGAAATAGGAGCGGGGAGAGGGGGCAACCCTGTCTGGTACCTCTGAAAAGAGAAAATTGGTTTGAAGTTTGGCCATTAATAAATAAACGAGCTGTAGGAGTATAATAAAGTGCAGATATCATACGAATAAATATGTCACCAAAATTAAATGCAAATAAAGTACGAAATAAAAACTGCCAGTGAACTTTATCAAAGGCTTTTTCAGCATCCAATGCTAACACTCCTACTGGAAAAGGTAAATTGGACCCTTGTTCAATAACATGCAATAATGTTCTTGTATTATTAGCAGAATATCTATTTCTCATAAACCCAGATTGATCTGGATGAATGATAGAATCTAAAACTAAGGTTAACCTAGTTGCAAGTATTTTGGCATAGAGCTTACAATCTTGATTTAATAAGGAAATAGGACGGTAATTTGAAACAAGTGTAGGGTCTTTATTAGGTTTAGGTAATACAACAATTAATGCTTCAGTAAAAGAACCTGTAGTAGTCTCAGTGGAGCTAAAAAAGGTAAATAATTTAAATAAATGTGGAATAAGTTGTATTTGAAATTCCTTGTAAAATTCTGCTGGAATGCCATCTGGTCCAGGAGATTTTTTCTGCTTAAAAGATTTAATAGCTAATCGAATTTCATCTTCAGTAATGGGCAGATCTAATTTACTTTTAGTCAAAGGGGAAATTTTGGGTAATCCACATGTAGATAAAAAGGAGTCAATTAAAGAAGAATCATCAAAATTAGGTTTATTATATAAAGTAGCATAATAATTTAGAAATTCATTAACAATATCATTTTGCGATATGGCAATTTTCCCATTGGGACCATGAATCGAATTTATTTGAGATTTATCTTTTTAATACGTAGATAATTAGCTAAAAGCCATCCAGATCTATTAGCATTAAAACAAAATTTGGCTTTAGATTTGGAGAGTTGAATACCAGCTCTTCTGCTAAGAATGGAATTAAATTCATATCTGAGTTTTTGTAATTTCAATCTATACTGAGGGTCATTAGAAGTAATAAATAGCCTTTCAGATTTTGCAATTTGTTTTTCCAATTCTTTAATTCTTACATTAAAAGTTTTATTTTCATATGCCATGAGAGAAATAGAAGCACCTCTAATATAAGCTTTAAAAGTGTCCCATCTATTCACCAGGGATGTAGAACCTTCCGGGTTGAGCTGAAAATAATCCTGAATTGCATCAAATATTTTCAATTTGTTTTGTTCATTAAGAGCAATATCAGTATTCATTCTCCATCTGGATTGTGATTTAAAATTTGAATTAAATTGCAAAACAAAAGATATTAAAGCATGAACCAATATATCAATATTACCAATGGTAGGAGAAATCACAGAATTAATTAATTGTCTGGAAATTAGTAAATAATCAAGTCTCGAATGTGAATTATGTGGATTATAGAAAAAGGTAAACATTTTTTCCGTAGGAAAATGTAATCGCCAAATATCAATTAATTTGTAGTTTTAAGGAAAGATTTAAAAGTAAAAAAAGCTTTTGGAGGACTAAATTTAGTGAGAGATGTTCTATCCAATAAAGGATCAGAAATATGGTTAAAGTCTCCTCCAACAATAAGAGGAACTTTACCTGACTTGAGTAGTTCAGTAGTTAAATTAGACCAAAACATAGGATCATCAGCAGTTGGACCATAAACATTAATTAAAAACATAACAGAATCATAAATTTTAATTTTAACTATAACATATCTACCTTCTGTATCTGATGATTTACTTAAAATTTGACAGTGTAATCTTTTAGCAAAAAGAATAGCGACACCATTTTTTCTACCTTTAGCAGGAGAAGAGACAATAGTATCAACCCACTTTTTTTCATATAGTCTAATATTTTATCTTCAATATGGGTTTCCTGAATAAAACAAATATCTGATTTACAACTTCCTAAATAATCCAAAATCTTTGTACGTTTTACCGGATGTCTTAAACCCTTGACATTTAAAGAAGTTATTTTAACCCCTTCGCTGCTTCTGTCGGCCAACGGCCGTCGCGAGCACTACCTCCGTAGTGCTGCGCACGTCCGTTGGCCGATGCGGCCCCGCCCACTCCGCTAAACCGCCGCACCGCGGCGGAATTGTCGCCGCGGTTAAGGGGTTAACATTATGAAAATTAGCCATAATAGAATAGAGAGAAAAAAGAAAGATTTAAGAAGAGGAGAAAAAGTTGAAGAAAAATATAGAAAATAGTAGTTCTAGAACAATGTGTAAGGAAAAGAAGGGAAAAGACAAACAAACATAAGAGACAACCAAAAATAAACATGAATAACAGATATGAAACGCACACGTGCTTTACAAGCATGACCGACCCGTTGGAGCCCAGCGTGAAGAGAACTGCAAAATTAGTCAGAAATACATGCTAGAACAATATTCAAGAAGCAGAGTCATGCGTATCCTTAGAATGCTGTGAATGCTGTTCCAGGAATAATTTTAAATCTTCCGGACGTTGGAATGACTTAGAAAAATTATCTTTCCAGATTCGCATCGTTGAAGGATCAAATTGGCCATATTTAAATCCAAGACTTCTCAGTTGAGGACGCATATCAGTGAATTATTTACTGAATCTTAACAATCTCCTTGGCAAAGTCTTGGTGAATAAAGATTTTATTGCCATTAACCATTAAGGATGGAATTTCACGTGCCGCTTTCCTTATCAAAACCAAATGATGGTGACGTAGAACCTTAAAAATCATTTGTCTTAGCTTAGTATGGTGAGGATTGCGATGGGATGGAATCCTATGCGCTTTATCGATTTCAAATTTCTCCTGAAATTTAATGTTTAAAAGACCAGGAATCAAATTCTCCAAATATAGTCTGCAATTAGAGCCTTCAACATCCTCTGGTAAATTAAAAATACGCAGATTGTATTGCCTGTTGCGATTTTCCATATCCAGTAGATGAGCAGACATAGGAGAAATTTTTGACACAAGTGGTGTAAAGGCGTCAATTTTAACTTTATCTTGTATTTTAATAGAATTATCCGAAACTTTCATTGACATACTAGCCATATCTTTACGTAGGTTTTTAATCTCTGACGCAATGGTATCAGTGTTGGCACGCAGCGCTTGAAGTTCGTCAAAAATGAATGCCAAAGAAGGCTCATTAGATTCCACCACTTTAGATTTTATAGGAGGAGGAGAAATCTGTTACTTCCTCTTATTATTGGGGTTTTGCGCATTTTTACTCTCCATTTTCGTAATATAAAATGAAAGGAGTAAATAAAAGCAAAGTACAGGGAAATAAGATAAATGCAGAAAAAATGCAGCAAGGAAAAAGCTGGTGCAGCAGCTAAAACACACTGTGGGAGTGGTTAGGCCAAAGCCAGGCCCTTTCCTGAATACTTGCTCCGCCCCCCTGACAGGAAATCTGGGCAGTACCTCAAGCAGAGCTCCAAGCTGAATCAGGAGGAAGAAAAACACCACTACCGACGTCCTATGCTCCAGGAAAAAAAGCACCACAGCAGCAGGTAAGGCTTCACAGGGCTGCTAAAGCATTTTCCAGTAGATTCTGACTGGAATTCCGGAATTCGTCTTTAAAAACGGGCCCCTTCAACACGGAGCTTATTGGGAGGTGGCCATCTTGTTTTCGCGCGCTCGCGCATCTCCGAATAGGTGAGTTTTTAGGGCCTTCCAGGAGGCTAGGATGCTTGAATTGCATTTAAGATCCATGTCCTGGTATCTTGACAGGAGAAAGCTTGGTTGAGACTTTTACGTTTGTTGCCATCAGGATTTCAAGAAGCAAAGTCGATTTGCTTCTGGTGTTTCTTTGACCTGTGAAGTTTGTCTCTTTGATAGGTTGGCATCGAGATGACTCGCCTAGTGTGTGATGCAGGCTATTTTGATGTCCATTCTAGCTTTTGGGTGGCAGCCAGTGGAGATCTCTTAAAATGGGAGGGATGTCTGATATTTTTTTTTCTTTTTTGCTCTGCTGATGGCTCTGAGAGATGCAACAGAGCTTATAAATCAGCCTTAGAGACCTATCATAAAATATCAAAATAACTAGGTAGTCCCATATAGTGGACTGCAATAACAATGCCAGAAATTTGACAAAAGAGTTATATAAGACTTTAAATGAGTTTACCAAGCCTTCGGCATGTGTCTCATCTATCCCAGCATCTCGGTCTCTTTGTGATGACCTTGCCAATCATTTTGAAGAAAAAATCTCAAATGTATGACACGTCAAACGGTCTCACACAAGAAATGCTGGTCTCACCGGCCTCTTCATTGTCTAATCATCCCATTCTCCTGGAATCTTTTGATGCAGACTCCCATGAGAAAATCCTGGTCCGGATAAATAAGATCAAATCCGTCTCTCCTGAGGAATCTGCTCCTCCATACATTATAGCGACTTTAGCCCCAGCATTCCTTTGCACCATCACGGACCTGCTCAATCACCCTCCCTAATACTGAAACGATTCCTACAAAATGGAAAGCAGTGCATGTGAGACCCATTTTAAAGAAACCCACACAAGATCCTCTAGACCTTACTAATTACAGACCAATCACCATCACTTCTTCCTTTTCTCTGGAAAATTTTGAAGGCTGTAGTCAACAAACAGTTAATGTCCTTCTTGGAACCCCACTCTCTGCTAGACCCTTCACAGTCTGATTTCGAGGTGTCCCACAGTACAGAAACTGCATTGGTGGACGTCTTGTATACCATCAGACTCTCTCTGGATAAAGGCAACACAGCCATGCTGGTATTACTAGATCTCTCGGTGGCATTCAACACCATCTCCCATACTATCCTAGTCCAAAGACTGGAGAAGATTGGTGTCAGCGGAAAGCACTGGGTTGGCTAAAGATCTTAAGGGATCGGACCCATTTGGTGCAGCTAGACCTTTTTAATTCTTGAACTATGACCCTGGATGGGGGAGGGGGGATACCACAGGGCTCATCTTTGAGCCCCACCCGTTTTAATATCTATGTGACCCCCCTAGCTCAAGTGTTTAGATCTTGCGGGTTCATATTCATCTCATATTCGGACGACACACAACGTATTATTACCATGGAGAAAAATCCTGAATCCACTAAGATCAGTTTCAGCCTCAGATCCATTGGACAATCCCTGCCGCATTTGCACTGCCAGATACAGGGCAGATCTTTTTCTTACTTGGCCCCCCATCATTGGAACAAGTTACCCTTGCACACATGAGCCTGCCCGGATTTTGCTTGTTTCATGACATTTCTCAAAACCTGGCTCTCTTCATTCCTTCTGGTAATGCTGTCCTGTTTTAGAGTGCTTAGCACCGAGAGACCCTCTTGGGGGTGATTAGTTTGCGCTTTACAAATATATTAACATAACAGAGGATTTGTGCAGACCAGCTAGCAAGGCGTTGCCACCATCCAGGTGAGTCATACCCAATGATTGGACCACTGATCTGAAGTCTTTTCCTGGGGTAAGGCATGTGAGCTTCCTGAGGAGGTAGAGTTGGAAAGAGGCATTTTTTGGCCAACTTCGCTATGTGGAGCGTCATTGTTAATTTTTGTTTGGTGGTAAATCTAGATGATTTTGCTAAAGGTCCTAACGAGGGGGAGATACCTGTACTTTGGGATTGGGAGGGGGTGGCAAGCATCTCTTGTAAAGGAGTCAAAACTTAGTTTAAGCTGTGTTTAGTTTAGTGTGAGATTTTTCAATTAAATTCGGGTATTGTCAGAATACTGATAAATGTTTATGCTGTTTGACCATGATACACGAATGCTTCATGTATTGATTGACTCGGTAGGGGGATAATGTTGAGCCCACTTTACTGGTAAATTAGTGGATCTAAAAGAAACCATTTGAACAAATTGAGATACTGAAGATGGGAAAGAGGAGGACCATTTCAGTACTGGACCACTCCATTTCCATTCTGGTGGACAGGATCGTGAGAAGGGTTTCATAGTTTATAATATCAGATGCTGAAGATAGGTCTAGCAGTTTGTCTTAAATTGTATGTTGATTTCAAGGTTTTATGGAATGTCTGATTGGTTATAAATACGCTCCATTTTGGGCACCTAATTTCACATTTAAAGTAGATTTGATAAAGGCTGGATGTCCTGAGGAAGAAGACCCATGAGCAGTCATAGTACCGAAACATGAACATTTAAGTCAAACAGTGCCTTTAATTGTATTGCAATTTTATTTATTTGAAATTTTTATATAGTGCGAAAGTGACCTTTGCGGGTATCAGAGCGCTTTACAAGTAAATGAGGCAATGACATGCAAATCCTTAAGCATAGTAAATGTACATACAGGATAAGAGACCAAAAAGCTCCAAAGCAGAATTCTGATGCTCTATACAAGAAATCTGTTTATAAATAAAAGATTGACTTTTTTCTTAAAGGAAGTAGTGGAAGGGATCAATCTTATTTCAGGGGGGGGAGAGCATTCCAGATTCTAGGGGCAATGCCTGAGAAAGCTTTGTTGTAGGTTTTCTTCCTGACAAATCGCTGTGGCTTTAGCAGTAGGGTTCTATTGCTTCTATTGCTTCTAGAGGATCTTGAGCCTCCCGACAGCTCAAGCTTATTGGTGAGATAACTTGGGGTATTGAAGTGCAGAGCTTTGTGTGTCATACATGCGATTTGTAGTTGAATTCTTGCTTCATAAGGGAGCCAATTGAGGGATTTCAAGTCAGGGGAGATGGGATTGTACCTTTTTGATCCTGTGATTAGCCTTGCCGCAGAGTTATGTGAGGCTCTTAATGGGGCTGTTGCGGCTCTGGGCAGACCTGAGAGAGGATCACTTCCATACTCCAGCCTTGGAATCACAAGTGCTTGCTCGGCAGACTTGAAGGCGTTTTGAGGGAGGAAGGGTTTTAGTTTCCTAAGTAAGATCTTTTGGAGGTTTACTCCTTTAGTGGTGGCACTAATATGCTCCTGTATATTAAGGATTTTGTCAAGGGTTGTTCCTAGCAATCTTGCTGACTCAATAATTTGTGGTGTGCAATTGAATGCTGTTAGTTGCTTCATCCAATCATTAATAGTGTGTATCTGATTGGGTGGGGCAATTAGGAGGAATTCCGTTTATTGAGTGTTCAGTTTGAGGTGGCTGTGCAACAGCCAGTTTTGGGTATTTTGAAGTATAGGATTGAGGGATTGTATGCGGTGAGATTTTCAGGTACAGTTGGATATCGTCAGCGTAAAGATGATATTGAATGTTAGATGACCGTAGCATTGCTGTTAGTGGCTCCATGAATAGGTTGAAGATAGTGGGTGAAAGAGAGGAGCCTTGTGGGACCCCCGTGTGACCGGAGCAGTCTTAGAAACGGATTGATTTACCTTTACTTTTTGCATTCTGTTTTGCAGAAATGAAGTGAACCCATTTAAGACAGACCATGCTATTCCCATCCTGTGCTCTAGTAAATCGAGTAGATAGTCATGCTTAACCGTATCAAAGGCCGAGGAGAGGTCCAAGAGGATTAGTAGGCATGATTTGTTTCGATCTGCATTTTTAAAGCATCATCCACTTCATGTGTCAGGGCCGATTCAGTGTTGTGCCCTGAGCGGAAACCAGATTGGTGCCGGTCAAAGAGACTGAATTGGTCAATGTGGTTACATAGTTGGACATGAACACATTTTTCAAGAATCTTTGCCAGCGTCAGGATGTTGAAAATGGGGCACAAATTTTGGAGGTTGGTTGGATCAGCCATTGTTTTTTTTTATAATGGGAGTGACCTATCTGGATTTTAGGCAGTCCGGTATTTTTCCTTTCCGTAGCAAGGCATTTACAATCCTAGTCCAAAGAGGGAGTATAGACGTTTTGATGTCACTGAAGAGGGTGGAGGGAAGTGGATCAATGAAGTGATTTGAGGGTTTCAAGTCTGTAAGCATTTTGAGAATTGTATTTTGCTCAATTGTTTCGAACAAACTCCAGGAAAAATTATTTTTGTGGATGCTCTCCGGAAGGTACGTGGGTTCACTTATAACAGTGGTGGAGATTCTGGTGTCTAGAGAAGACCTTGGTGTCGTGATATCTGAAGGTCGCCTTTCAAATGGTCTGTCTTTTCAAGGAAGAAGGTAGCAAATTCTTCACTATTGGGAAGTAGACTGGATCCCTTTTAGGAGAGATTGGGTCGGCCCTTGGAATGAAGCTTGACCAGATCAAATAGTATTTTTGGAAAGTGAAAGAGTGAAAGAAAATGCTAATCACCACTACACACAAGATATTAAGACTGTGAGGGTATCTATACTCTTGTTTGCATTTCAGATCTAATGGCATATTCTTGTTGCATTTACAGAAGTGATTCAATAGCAATTGATTTATGAAGTGCCTTGAACTGTTGTTTTTAAAATTTTAAAACAAATTGGGGGACTATGTAATAAAGTTTGATTTTAAGAAAAATCTTGAATTACTCTTTTATTTCACTTGTGCCAAAAATCATTATTAAGCAATCTTTAGTAGGATATGTACCTTCTTGATACCCACGTAGAATAATCAATTCACCGGAAGTGAAAATATTTTATTTACTATTATTTTTATCTAGGTCTAGCATGGCCAGGGAACAAGTGCCACCTAATCTTTAGTCTTCTTTAACAATATCCTCATAGGAAATGTATCTTCTCCTCAAGAATCATTATGCACGCTAGAGTTTGTTACGCATGAGCACGAATAGATCACACCCCAGTCGCTTCTATAATGTGAACGGGGTTACTGTTTGACAAAGGTACTGATATACTAAATTGAGAGCTGGGATGTTGGCAGAGGCTCTGTATCCATTTTGCAGAAAGTGTTGCACGAAGAAATAACGCCCTGAAATAGTCCCTGGTGTGCTGGTGCCTTCACAGCTGCTTTATAGCTTTTGTGTGAAGTTAATGTTGCTCAACGTCCCATGGCAAGTGTAAATAGAGCATTGTGTGCCTTGAACTGCCCCGCAGAGCTCCATTGTCAGGCTGGCACTTGCTTCATGAAATGGACGGCGCGTTCTTCAACATGTTTCGGCTGGATGATGGCAGCCCCTTATGCTTTGTTCACAGATGGTAAAATGGTTTATCGGGGAATTTTGGAATGAAATGTTGGAATGAAATCCACAAGAAGAAAGGTGAAAGACCAACTTACTTTACTTGGACCCACAAGTGCAGCCAACTGAAAATCCAACTCCTTCCCCCCCCCACCACAAATCCAACAGCTTCCAGTTTAACCCACAAATTCATATAATTATATGTACGTAATAATAATGTAGAACAGAGCACTCACAGTGTACACAAACTTGGATTAAACTTCCAGGACATAACGTGTCTCCCATTTCTTTAACCTATAAAAACAATCGGGCCGGCTCTAGGGCGGTGCGACCGGTGCCCAGGGCCGGATTGGCCGTAGCGGGCACCGGGCGTTTCCCCGGTGGGCCACTAGGGTGGGGGCTGGTTTTGGGCCCCTGGGGGGCCGTTTGTTACCAGGGGTCGGCAATATCGGCCCCCCGTAACAAAATCGTCCGAAACCGGCGCTCGCAAACTGCTCGGCTGCACCCCCCTCACCCCAGGGGGGGCCGGCCGAGCAGTTTGCCAGGGCCGGTTTCGGTTGCCAATCCGGCCCTGCCGGTGCCACCGCACCGGGTGCTGACTTCGCGTGGGGGCACCTGTTTGCTAGTTTACATTGTTTTTTAAAGCACCCACTGCTGCGTTCCTGGCCTCCAGCAATTTTCAGCAAACAATAAAAATGTCAAGTGAACTCCGGTGATTAATGTTCTTCCTGGAGAGAGACTAGTTTTGTGTAGTGGAATTTTGACTGGTGGAAGTTTTGATTCATCATAAGGTAGTGCAGAAGGTTAATATGCCTGCTGCAAAGAATGTGTACCATGCAAATCACAAAGTGAATATAGCATAAATAGGTAAGTGGGTTACTGCTTTCGACAGAGACTTCCTTTTGTTACTTGCAGTTTATAAGTTAAACTCCTAACAGTGAGCTATTAACTGTCATCAAAGAACTGAAATGCAGCCTTCAAGTATAGATTAGAGCGTATTGATTTTTCCCCCAGACTTTCATTATCCTAATGTTGCACAAAGGGTTCATTTGGGTAGAAATCAATTCTGATTATTAAAGAGACCCCCCAACCATGGTGTTGCGTTTTAAATTCTGAGTTTGTGCTTCTCCAGACCAAGCCCCCTAAACTATACTGCCTACCGGTATGGATGACATATAAATCCTACCCCTTGTAGTCCTCTGTCTTATGTAACGTTTCCTATACATTGATTTACACACATATGATTGATTGTCTCTGTAATGTGTGTGCAATGTAAAGTGCGCTGGCACTCTTCATTTTTATGAGTGACCCCATAAACTAATTAAATGCATTTGAGAGAGAGTGGTTATGGAGACTGTTAAAGGGTGGTAGTGCGGGAATCCGTTGCGCAGGTGGTCACTGGGGGGCGCCAAAAAACATTGTTGCACTGGGCGCCACCAGTGCTAAAGCCGGCCCTGAAAAGAATGCAAGGAGAATGCCAAACACATACATACATAAACAGCACACTACACAAGAGAGACACGACCAGCCACGTTTACAAGAACAGGACACAAAGAACAACACAATCTCCAATGTAAAACTAAGATTAAACAAAGTCTTTCATTCAAAAAGGCCATTTCTTGACACACAGATCTTATCACAATATCTTTATCCATCATCTCCCCCTCCCCAGCTTTCTCTTCGCCCCCACTTATTTACCCCCATGTTAATGATTGACACTCGCCTCACTTTCCTCAGGAAGCCACCTAGGTTTCTTTAGGACCACCCTTTGTTTCTTCCACCTCTTGTTTGAGTCAAGGTACTCTGCCGAGTCTGACACTTTCTTCCTTTCTCATCCACCATGTATGTGCAAGCAGCTTAAGTGGGGACCCTCCCCTCGAGAGGCCGTCTCCATCTCACTGAGTGGATGACGGTCATTGTGTGGGAGCTCTGATGGGCCATTTCTTGACAGTCTTTTAAGCCAGACACGTCCAGGATATCTGTGTCCGCAGCATATAATTTCAGAAACCATTCCCGTTGCATGTTGATGCCACCCACAGTGCTCCTGAATGGTTAGAATAGAGAAATGCCTGAGCACAAAGGGTTAAGTCTTTGCAGTGAGATCAAATCCCAGTACTCCAACTTGCTTGTTAAAGGTAGGCACTGGGTACCTGCACAGCCTGGCAGAGAGTCGATGGACACATGCGCCCCCCACACTCGTGACAGGCTCATTTGTTGGGTGTGCCTCCTGCTGTGCCGCCAGCACCTAGGCCCTCACCTGAGTGTAACGGAGCCACCCTCCAGTGACCGCAGTGACGTCCCTGCTGGTCGTGGAGTACCGCTCGACTGGTCACAAGCATTGGTGACTCCTCATGGAGAGGTGCCAGGCTCCTCATTGTCACCTATTTTTTACAATACACGCTACCCAGAGCTCAACAGCATGCTTCAGTGTCTTTGTAAAGGTGTGCAGGTTTACCTGTTGGGGTGGAATTGGGTCCAGATGGAAATCAACCTCCGCTCGGGCAAAAAAGTTGAAACCAGCCGTTCTGTGTAGGAGGCTTTAACTAAAATTGGGTAACGAGGGTATTGTTGGGTCCTGGCAGCCCATCCTGCTCTGAAAGCAGATCTCTGCACCCTCCATCTACTGGGGAGATGCCAGTGTGGCAGAATGTCCAGCTCATCCTTGAGTGTCATTGTTAAAAGTGTCTTCTACAAAGCAACTCTCTGATCCTTTATCACCGATCGACTGATGTCTCAGAACAGCCTTGACCAGAATTCTAATAAATTGCTGAGTCAGTCCCACCTACCAGAATCCCCCAGTCTGTCCTGGACCATAAAACCTATGCGGCTAGAGAGAATCATCTCAGATTCTGCTGGAAAACTCCATCAATGCAGATTGTGACTCTGATTCGTCCAGAAGCCCATGTTGTTATTAAACCGCTGTTAAATAATACTAATCACTGTTAACAAACCACTGTTGACAATCCTGATCACTGCTGTTAACAAACCACTGTTCACAAACAGTACTCATCACTGTTAACAAACCACTGTTGAGAAACAGTACTCATCACTGTTAACAAACCACTGTTGACAATCCTGAACACTGTTGTTAACAAACCACTGTTGCCAATGCTGATCACTGCTGTTAACAAATCATTGTTCGCAATACTGATCCCTGCTGTTAACAAACCACTGTTCACAAACAGTACTCATCACTGTTAACAAACCACTGTTGACAATCCTGATCACTGCTGTTAACAAACCACTGTTCACAAACAGTACTCATCACTGTTAACAAACCACTGTTGAGAAACAGTACTCATCACTGTTAACAAACCACTGTTGACAATCCTGAACACTGTTGTTAACAAACCACTGTTGCCAATGCTGATCACTGCTGTTAACAAATCATTGTTCGCAATACTGATCCCTGCTGTTAACAAACCACTGTTCACAAACAGTACTCATCACTGTTAACAAACCACTGTTGCCAATCCTGATCACTGTTGTTAACAAATCATTGTTCACTATACTGATCTCTGCTGTTAACAAACCACTGTTCACAAACAATACTCATCGCTGCGGTTAACAAACCATTGTTCACAAACAATACTCATCGCTGCGGTTAACAAACCAATGTTGACAATCCCGTTCACTGTTAACAAACCACTTTTGCCAATCCTGATAACTGCTGTTAACAAACCACTGTTCACAATCAATACTCATTACTGTTAACAAACCACTGTTGACAACCCTGATCACTGCTGTTAACAGACAATTCTTTGCAAACAATACTGATCACTGTTGTTAACAAACCACTGTTCGCAAACAATCCTGGTAACTGCTGGTAATAAACCACTGTTCACAATCAATACTCATTACTGTTAACAAACCACTGTTGCCAATCCTGATCTCTGCTGTTAACAAACCACTGTTCATAAACAATACTCATCACTGCGGTTAACAAACCACTATTGACAATGCTGATCACTGCTGTTAACAATTTACTGTACAAACAATATTGATCACTGCGGTTAAAAAACCACTGTTCACAGACAATACTGATTACTGCTCAGTTCAGACCAGATCAAGCTTTCTGCAATGAAATGGCTAACTTTTTTCAGAGTAAAGTGCAACTGATCTACAATGATCTTTTAAACCTGGCCTCTGTTACGTCGGTTAGCAACACTTCAACCACAGAAGCCTGGGCACCACACTGTAGGCTCTCGCGTTTCAGGGCACTCACTCTGGAGGAGGTCCATAACCTCATGCTATCAACAAAATCAGGTTCCCCGTATGATCCCTGTCCTCCAGCCATATTTAAACTAGCATCTAAGACCATTAGTACACATCTCACCCCTCTTTTGAACCAAGTCTTAGAAACTGGTAAATTCCCCAATGCTTGGAAAAAGGCCTGTATTAGGCCAATTCTCAAAAAAACAGCCCTTGATCCTCTAGAGTCCAAAAACTACTGGCCTATTTCCAGGCTGCCAATGACAGCAAAAGTACTGGAAAAAGCCATAAACAAGGAGCTGATACAATATCTGGAAGAGAATACCTTACTGGACCCGACACAGCATGGTTTTAGGCCTTGTCATTCGACGGAGACAGCCCTAATACTAGCCACTGAGGGGATTCGGAAGATAGTTGAGGGGGGGGGGGCAGAGCGGTCCTCATCCTCTTAGATCTCTCGGCTGCATTCGATACCGTGAATCACACGGTGCTGGTACAGCGGCTGAGGGATGTGGGAATAGAGGATACCGCTCTGACCCTCCTCTCCTCCTTCCTAGAAAACAGGGAACAGAACATTCACTGGGAGAATTTACAGTCCGAGACTTTTCAGCTCCCATGTGGTGTCCCGCAGGGATCTGCCTTGTCACCAACCCTTTTTAATATATATGTGTCCCCGTTGGCCAATCTGGTCAGGAAACACGGTTTCTCCTTGATCATGTATGCCAACGATTCACAGCTTACGATATCGGTATCTAAACAACCAGAACTAGTGGCTAACTGTTTTCATGCATGTCTGAAAGACATCATGATTTGGATGAGCCAAAATTTTCTGAAAATAAACACCGACAAAACCGAGGTCCTGGAGTTTGGGAAGGGACCCTCTCTATGGAACAACAGCTGGTGGCCAACGGAGGCGGGAGTTTGTCCTCGCCCTGTTACCAAGGTTAGGAATCTGGGTGTGATCCTTGATGATCAACTCAACCTGTCGGCCCAGGTTAATCAGCTAACCTCCTCTTGCTTTTTCCTTCTAAAAACATTGAGAAAATGTTTCCCTTTCATTGTATATGAACTCCAAAAGACCGTTGTAGTGGCACTTTTTCTTTCTAAACTAGACTGCTGCAACGCGCTCTTTGTGGGAATTGACAAGGCGCAGAGGAGGAAGCTGCAATCCCTGCAAAATGCTGCAGCCAGACTGCTCATGAACATCCCTAAGGGTCGCCCCACCTCGGACACCATTAGAGCTTTACATTGGCTTCCTGTCCAGCAAAGAGCCGATTTTAAGTCTCTGTCTGGTGCACAAAGCCCTCTACGGAGGAATTTCGGGGGAGATACAGAAGTTGTTCTCTAGGTATTCTCCTGCCAGAACACTTAGATCCTCTATGAAGGGCCTCATCTGTATCCCAAAAATCTGTAAGGCAAGATGGGGGGGTCGTACCCTGTCTTTTTGTGCGGCCAAACTCTGGAATCCGATGCCGTCCACATTGCGACTTCAACCTAACCTTCGGATGTTTAGGAAGGAGCTGAAAACTTGGTTGTTTTCCACGATTTAACGTCTCATTCATGATGCTCTCAGGTCCATGAACCACAGTCAGCGCCAAGACGCCACGGCATTCGAGCGCTTAACAAGTAACAATTCAAATCAAATCAAATTACTGCTGTTAATAAACGACTGTTCACAGTAATGATCACTGCTGTTAACAAACGCTGTTCACAAACAGTATTCATCACTTCCCCACTCATATTAATGAGGCCAGCATTTAAGCCTCATGGACAGTTTCAGAACTGTCCAGGGTGCTGAAATATATTAACAAGAGATGCTATGGAAGCACCCGGGAGAACTTAAAGTGGCTTCTAAGTTACTGAATGTAAGTGTCTTGCGCGCTCTACAGTTGATGGTCCTCCCAACATCTGTATCTCTTTATGATAACTTTTGATGGTAGCCCACTGCCAAACAGTACAGCCAGATGGCTATCTAAACGTCAGTAAAACGCAATAAATCTATTTCTATCGTAGGTCATGGTGGCCATGGAAGAGTTGTTAAGGTACCAAGAGGATCATTTACTTCCAGTATCAATCTCTCAGTATCTACTGGTCCTGGTCCACATCTCTCACTCTTTGCCCTAGGGGGGATTCAGGTAGCCAGTTGACTGGGTTTATGTAGGTAGGGTGACCCTAACCTGAGCAGCTGTGGACCATTTCACTAGGGTGTCTGCTCACACTTGCAGGTTACAGATGGGTGCAAGGGGAGTGTAGTGAGAAGATGTAGAACAGGAGGTGCAGCGGGGACGGGGAGGGAGGGCTGGACTTCTGAGGCACAGTCATGGTGTTTGCTACATGATGGCGTCCTTTCGGGGACAGTCTTGGTGGTCCCCATCAGACTCTGATGGAAGCACAGCCCGTGCTGAGCCTTCAGTGAGGGCACACAGACACTTCAGAACTACTTTCTAATGATTCTGGAGAATGCTGCTGCCTTTACAGTTTGTTTATTCTCAGTATATAGTTTGCATTTATAATTTTATTATCTTTCAATTGCCTTGTGCTTTTCTGTCTGAGCCCTGTTGTATGGGTTTTTTGAGCACTCTATGTTGACTAGCTTCGCGTTGCGTGACAGTCCAGTTTACCATCTGCCTTTTTCTTGACTTCTTTTTTCCTTTGACAGTTACATGCATGTGACATGCATTTTCGTACCCCGCCTGCTGTGGTAATCATGCCTTTTTTTTTTTTTTTTAGGGTTGGAGGTGTGGGTCCTGTTTTTGCCTCTGAGCTTTCTTTGCCCTCTGTTTCAGTCCCCGCACACCCCCTTTCGTCCATTTCATCTCACGCACACCCCCTTTCATCCTTCTCATCTCAATCATCCTTTTCACGCTTGCTTCCACCTCTCCTCCCTGTCCCATTGCTTCACATGCTCTCCTTGTCGTCGTGTTGTCTGCCGCTCTGTCTGGCGCTTGGTCCGCCGTTCTGTCTGCTTCCTCCTCCTATGCCCACGCATCTTTGGAGATAAAGGACTTCTTGTTCTTTTCTTTACAGGGGTGTAGCGTCTTCCATCCATTCTCATTTTGGTTCTCCTTTTTTTTTCCTCAAATCATTTATTAACACTTTCTTTTGGTGCAACCGGAACTTTCTGTGTATAGTCCCTTCTTTTCTTCAATAAACTCCTGTCTTCAAGTTGATTTTGCAACTGATGTGGAAGGATCAAGGCCTTTTGCGCAACGATTGCAAAATGTTCTGCAAGACGGAAGAAAGAAGATGAATTACTTCAAGGTATTATTGAGAGATTTTAAAACAATTTAGGAGTCATAACATATTTGGGTATTTATAAAGTACGTTTTAACTCCAAGGATCAATGGATCGCTTTACAGAGAACCTTTTTATTGCAGCATTGGCATTTCTGCTAAATTATTTAAAGCAACCCAGCACTAGGCCTGGGCGGAGTTCGCAGAGTTCTGCAACGCCCCAAAACTCTGCCACATTACACGGAGTTCCGCAAGCACGTAGTGCATTAAGTCGCACCGGTCACGCTGATTTTTAGCGCCGGGTGTTTGTCCCGCGCTGGAAAATCAGCGTGAACGGCACCATGGGCATCACAAGAGGGCGCTGCTTCTTTCTGCTGCTCGAGTAGATGTTCTTCTCGAGCGGCAGCTTCCTCAAAGCGAACAGAAGGTTTCTCATGTGAGTGGTCATGGCTATCCTTGACCACCCACGTTGAGAAATCTCTCCGGAAGGTGGTCTGGGGTAAGATTTTCCTTGCTTGCGCTAGCCAACTTAATGTTGGCGAGCGAGGAAAAAACTCTCTGCTATGCGGGGCTGAGTTTTTTGGAACACCGCGTGCTACGCAGAGTGGGAAAAAACTCTGCAAACTCCTCGAGCGGAGTGGAATTTCACGCCCAGGCCTACCCAACACCCCAATGTTCCCCACTTCGCAAAGGGGACCTTGTACTACGGGAATTCGACTTTTAACTTATTTCCTACCTCCTGGCTCTTTTTCTTATTCAGTAAAAGAGGGGGCTTTAACCTTATGCATTGACTTAGAATGAAGAATTTTAATAAAATATTTGTAGCTCAGTAAATGAAATCGTACATTAACAAAAAATAGTTCAATTGAAATTTTCTGAGGTTGTTTGTGATACAGAGCAAGGCCTCCATTTATTCATGTTTATGTTGATGGTTTCAGATCTAAAATGCGCAAACTCTATCTCCTTATAAATACTATAATCGGTCTTTGGTCGATCCATCGGTGTTAACCATGGTTTTGCTCCTTCCCTTTCCTCGTTGCATGGTATTACAAACTGAGTAAGATTGTGCAAGCAGAAGTGACTGAGTTGTCAAGATGGAGGAAAGGATCCTGGCTGATCCCCTTCAATCTTTACATAAACCGCCGGCTTCTACATCTTTAGTCCGCGGCAAGCAATGCCTTCACTGTAGGAAAATGGAAGATATGTAGACAGTGCTCACCTCTTGCCCAATACAGACAAAAGCTGTACCATCTTCACGATAAACCCAACACTCGTCTTAGTTCTTCGTAATCGTAAGGCAAACTAGAGGGTTGGGCCTCCATTACCTCCGAAGGAGAGTGTGAGTTCTTTTGGACACATGGTGTCAGCACAGCAGGGCGAGTAGATTGGAGCAACTCCTGGTCTTACTGGGGCACCTCTGCCTGGAATGCATGTGCTCTACTATTGGTAACCAATTAAAGAGAATAAGGGGAAACCTAATCATCCTGGGAACCTGGGTACGTAAACGCGAAAGATACAGTAGTTCCCTCGGGTAGGTTAAGTTATAATCAGTACCAAAGGAATGGATCTTTAAACAGTAGCCTTCTACTGAACAATCAGTATTTTGATCTCTATTGTAGCAATAATAGAAATACATAAGGTGGTATCTTCATCAGGACCCTAAAAATGTAGCATCCTTTAGGTAATAAATTGCTTAATGCAAGCAATGGCCCAGATCTGTCAGTATCCAGTCGTGTGCAAAGATCGTCCCAATAGCTCATTCAAAGCTGGTTCCTACTTTCAAGATGCTACTGACGTGTCCTGAAGAAGAACCCACCCATAAATAATGTCCTTGGGTTAACATATCTATGTGTTGCCTGTGTAAACAAATGTGCCATTTTGAAATCTGAACTCGTAGTAGTGTTTTTGTAAACAATTCTATTATAGTCAACCTTACTTTTGCCTCACAACTACACCCTTCTTTCACCCTTGTCACAAAGCACGGCCCGTCTTAAGGAGCATCTATTTGTTTATATATTTCTATGATTGCTACAATGGCTATTAAAATACTGGTTGTTCAGAATAAACTACGATCTAAACCTCACACAAATTTCAATCAACAAGATGGCATTGCCAGAGGCTGAAACAGGTTGTCTGTCTTTAACCATACATTTTTGACTGCATCTTAGCCCAGTGAATTATTGTTGGTGTATCATTCCCGGTCTCTAGCAGCCGCAGACAATATATTCCTGAGACCTATTATAACTCTTCGGAGAGCTGCACCAACTGAGACTGTCCTTGAGGGACTCTTCCACCCTTTTAATGGAATTCCTGCAAAGCATCCCCTACTCCTGTTAACATGTATGATTTAACAAACCTACCACACAAGATGGCATGCTCCCTAAATGTTATTCGAGTTCAATAGCAAATTTGCAACCATTGAATCCTTAGTGTACAGTTTACAAATGCACAAACAAGATTTTACAACCATAGGTTTTGCCGAACCATGAGAACATTGGATGCAAAGGGTTTGCAAGCCCACTGTCCAGGTAAGTGTTGATGGCATAGAAATGGCCATAGCTTTGTATATACTTTCTACCTTGAATGACCACCCAAGAGCCTTAGCTCAGTACTGCCTTATCATTCGGAAAGGCTAGCACACCTTGAATCTCAGTTTTGGGAATATGTGTAGGTTTGTGCGTTTTACACAATCTCTGCCGCTAATTATTTCAATTTCCCAGCTTGGTGGGTTTCCTGCCATATTTGTGTTTTTTACTGTGGTACATATAACTATGTATAATTAATTTCTTTCTTGGACTGTTTTATGGTTTTTACTATATCACAGTTTTATGGTTGTACCCTTGCGGCAAGAAATATTGTTGGCAGTAATAGCAGTTCTGTTAATCTGATGCAATGTTTGCATTTTTCCTCCTTAAGTACCGCCAATTACATTTCGTAGATTCATTTATGAGTGTGCATTTTTCAATTAACACGCATACATTGTTTAATGTTCGCCTGGTATGATTTGATAGTTCAGCAATTGTTTAAATATGTAATTCAAACAGTCCATGTCTCATAGAAATATTGATTGTTATTTATGAAAACATTCAATAAGAGGCCTGTTCTTTACAAAACAATCCGAAAAGAGTATTTAATCTAAATACAAACAATTGTTAGGGAGAGAGGAATCTTCACACTTCAAGGCATTTGAGAGCTGGGACGGCCATGAGCGAGGACCTTAAGCCGCCAGACAGATTGGGATGCTAGCTATCTTCATACAGAACAATATTTCTACTATTCCATCAAGGTATGCGGGTGAAAGACAAGACCACTAAGAAACTCATACAAGCTCTTTTTGGTGCTAAGATAGCTTAGAGGCAAGTAGGGAGGGGTTGGAGAAAAAAATGCAGGTACATGGTTATAATTTTGCAATTCTTTTCAATATTCTTTTTATCCGATGCTATTGTTGCCACTATTGTTTGTTTTGATAGGCACAACTATACACTATATATCGAACATTATATGCACTAGAATAGAATTCTGACTTCAATAATAGAAATAAATGTATATTGTTGGTGTGTGTTTTTGAATCCGTCTATTCATGGTGAAAAGAGGTTTGGACCTAGTTTGGAACCTACTGATAACAAGTACTCCTGTGAGTGTCCTAGGACTGATCGTTACAGTAGCCCACCATTCTCGTGTAATGCACAGGTAGTGTGTGGGTTACAGTCCACCCGGTTCTTTGTCTCCAGTTGGTATGTTGACTAAGTCTGCGCCGCCAGAGGCTTCTAGAGAACCCAATGTTCGGGACATATTCTGGAAACGTTTCACAAAACATATCAAATCTTTTGAGATATCTTAATTATTGCTTTCTGACCCTTCATATAGTGGGCTTATTGTACTACCATGCTGTGCAAATTTTAATTGACAATAGTGTGTTAGCGCAGTCGATTTTTGTTAAGATTTAATATAATAATCATTTCATTACATGTCCTAAGGTGTGTAGAACAAATCTGTAGTGTGAGCTGAACACATTGATCATTGATAATCAATATTGATGACCTTCAGGCATCAGAAAGGTTAGGCATTGACCTTTCTAGTCTTCCAAGTATTGGTGAATCCCAATTTTTAGTAGTGTGGCCAATAGTGCGCAAACCATGAAGCACAAGTTATTAAAACGAACAGCATGGCATGTGTCCTGAAAACTAATATTGTCTTAAAAGATTGCGGATGATTCTTTAAATAAATTCTACAGAATTGTGTTAGAAGTGCCATGAAAACGTGTAAATAAAAGCCCACAGAATTGTGCATAAAAATCCGGAGATCTGTATATGAAGTTCGAAAGACTGTATTTAGAACAAAAAAAGGTTTAAACATGGGGGTGTTGCCGGGACCTTGTTTTATTGCTATTTAAGTGGGCAGAATATTGAAGCTTCTTTAAATACGTGTTTTTATCTTTCTAAAGAAAGCTCGTAAAATTGATAACTAGATTTTTTTTTTTTTTGGGGGAAAAGTGAAAAATTGTTCAGACATGTTAGAGTTCTTTATAAATGTGGGCCTATACATGTGCTGTTTAAAAATAATTGTGTATGGAATGAAAGAAAAAGTATTCAACTTTCTACAAGAATGTTCTATTTGGATTTTGCGTCTCCCTTAATTGACTGACTGGTTTTTGGCTAGCATAACTCCGCTTCGCTAGCCTCTCCAAGACTTTATGTAGTATTTGAGTAACTTGATTGTGTTGCATTCTCTAAGTTTGTGTCTCTTGCTGCTTCTCCTGCAGGTGTTGTAGCAGTTTTGCTGCACCCCATCTCTACAATGAGCTCAAAAGCTGCCATTAACAAGGAGGTCTTCGCCCCCCATGATGAGCGGATGCTTGGTGCGGTGCAAGTCAAACGGAGAACGAAAAAAAAGATCCCCTTCCTGGCCACTGGCGGCCAGGGGGAGTATCTCACCTACATCTGCCTTTCAGGTAGGGGGCGCTGGAGCTGTGAACATCTGTTGCATGTTGATCGATCAATGCACATCCTGTTAGGTTGACCACCAGACTCTAGGTTATTAGACACACGTTCTCTTGTGCTGTCCTTTTCCCCTACAAGTGATTGATTTCAGGTTTTGGAAGCAAAACAAGACTACAACGACCAGAATGCATTAGGCTATCATACAAAAATCCAGATTTTACCCTAGATGCCATTATAATGGTGGGTTCCATAATTACCACTTTGGTTCTTCTGCAGCCCTTCTTGTGATATTGTTTATTAATTTAAGAAGTCAAGCCCACCTGAATTGACTGGATCCACTCCAGTAACATAAACAGACTTACAGAAAGATCGTTATTATAATTATAGGAAAAAGTGTTTTAGCCAATGTGGTCTCTGTTTCGGACAGAATGAGAATTTTTTATTTTTTTCATTTTGAGCTATTCTTGCCAGGGTTGTGTGACTGCCTAAAAGAGAAGGTTTAATGTTTTCTAATTCAACACATTCAGTCAGCACTGACATGTAAGTTTACAGCCAAATGCAATACATATTCCGAAAGTATTGATCTGAGGTGGAAAAAATATTATTTGGAGAAACAGTTTGTGTGTATCCAATCCCAATGTGAAGTGTTTTAATGTAAAATGTCACTAAGATGCAATTAAAGATGTGCTTATCCTAGGACTGCTTGATGGGTGCCCAGAGGAGGAATTGTATTCGCATAAGTTGGGTATCAGCGAGCAAAAATGTAGATGAATTTTTCTAATTAATATTGGGTTAGGATACACTGGAAAAATCATATAGATCTCAGTTTGAAATTAAATAAAGCCGAATTTCCTCTTTAGATTTCTATGAATGTGTTTACCCTTCATGTTCGAGATGAATATTTCTCGAATATCGTTGTTTTCACTTACTATTAAGTGAATGTTTCTATAGAAATCGTATTGTTAAATAATCTGTCATTTTTAACGGCGCACAGTAAAAATGCAAGGAAGCCTTAGTTTTAAGAGGCTGGTGCAGGAGAGAGATGCACAAAATGAAAAAAAATAACCCTCTCCCAGGAACCTATATTACCTGTGAGCCAAGAGGACAAGTACAACCCACATTAGAAGACAACAATTTTGAATACACCATATATATATATATATATATATATATATAATAATCTACTGGCGGTCGCCAGTAGATAGTTCTAGTTAGAACCTAGTTTCCATAGGAAAAGCATTTTTTGATGTGCTTATAACTTTGGCGTCGTTTGCCGAATCTTTACGAAATTTTCCAAAAGTTCCTCTTTTCAGGTGAGCTCCTACCCTGAAAGTTTGGGGGTGATTCGTGAAGGGGGGGCTGAGAAAAAAGGGGGTCCCAAAACGTGTTTTCTCCATGCAATTTCCATAGGAAACTTTAGACAAGGCTACAGGTCAAACTGAACTGAATTACGCCAAATTTGGCAGGGAGAAAGGTCTTGGTCCAGAAAGCACGCTTTTGTTTAAATGGGGTAAGTCCGTTCAGTAGTTTTAGAGAAATATCAAAATTTACAGATATCGATATTTGAGAATTCTGACATCTGATTGGCTGAGGCGTTACGAGCACGAGCGTGCGGCTCATTGGTTGCGAACTGTTGAAACTAGGAAGTGTTGGCAGCCATTTTGTGACTGACTTGAAAGGCGTAGGGCGAAACAAAAGAGAAAAATTGTATAAGAGGGTATAGTAGGAACACTGTGGTCTTAGTTTAAGCAGTCTGTACGGTGCAGAGGCAGGGAGTTTGAATGTTGCGTAGGCCGTGGAAATCACTTCCGCAGAACAACGGTGCGCGGTAGTGCGGCAAGGTTGCGTAGGCTCTGGAAATCCCGTCGGGAAAATAACAATGCGCCGTATTGCAGCCTTCCTTTAATATAATGCGCAGTAATGTTTACTTATAATGCAGTGTTCACTTTTATCACGGACAGTGTCACTTTCTTAGATGAAAATTAATATTATGTGGGAGGGCGTGTTCTGTTCGTGTGTCTGGAACAAAATTAACGTTTAATTGGCTGAGGTGTTCCAACAACGAGCTCAATGTTCATTGGCTGCAAACCATTGAAAGTATAAGTGTTGCCAGCCATTTCCTCCCCGTCCGCGGAGTAGCAGGGACATCTGATTGGCTGACGTGTTCCAAGCAGGACCTTCCCAAGCTTAATGTTCATTGGCTGCGAACCATTGAAAGTACAAGTGTTGCCAGCCATTTCCTCCCCGTCCGCGGAGTAGCAGGGACATCTGATTGGCTGACGTGTTCCAAGCAGGACCTTCCCAAGCTTAATGTTCATTGGCTGCGAACCATTGAAAGTACAAGTGTTGCCAGCCATTTCCTCCCCGTCCGCGGAGTAGCAGGAACATCTTATTGGCTGATGTGTTCCAAGCAGGACGTTCCCAAGCTTAATGTTCATTGGCTGTAAACCATTGAAAGTAGAAGTGTTGCCAGCCATTCCCTCCCCCTCCGCGGAGCATCAGGGACATCTGATTGGGTAACGTGTTCCAAGGAGGACCTTCCCAAGCTTAATGTTCATTGGCTGTAAACCATTGAAAGTAGAAGTGTTGGCAGCGATTCCCTCCCCTCTGCGGAACACCATGGACATTTTATTGGCTAAAGTGTTCCTAGTACAAGTTTGCTCATTATTGGCTGGGAACGGTTCACTGTTGTGAACCATTTTGTGACGCACTTCAATGGAGTACGGGAAAAGAAAGTAGTAGCGGGAGGGTAGGAACACTAATAACTCTGTACAGTGGTGACAAGGTGGTGGAGAGGGATTGTGAAGGTAAAAATAGTTTTTATATATTTTAAGGGCCATTTATATAATTGGCGTGGGGTGTACAAATCCCGTCGGGAAAATAACAATGCGCCGTATTGCAGCCTTCCTTTAATATAATGCGCAGTAATGTTTACTTATAATGCAGTGTTCACTTTTATCACGGACAGTGTCACTTTCTTAGATGAAAATTAATATTATGTGGGAGGGCGTGTTCTGTTCGTGTGTCTGGAACAAAATTAACGTTTAATTGGCTGAGGTGTTCCAACAACGAGCTCAATGTTCATTGGCTGCAAACCATTGAAAGTATAAGTGTTGCCAGCCATTTCCTCCCCGTCCGCGGAGTAGCAGGGACATCTGATTGGCTGACGTGTTCCAAGCAGGACCTTCCCAAGCTTAATGTTCATTGGCTGCGAACCATTGAAAGTACAAGTGTTGCCAGCCATTTCCTCCCCGTCCGCGGAGTAGCAGGGACATCTGATTGGCTGACGTGTTCCAAGCAGGACCTTCCCAAGCTTAATGTTCATTGGCTGCGAACCATTGAAAGTACAAGTGTTGCCAGCCATTTCCTCCCCGTCCGCGGAGTAGCAGGAACATCTTATTGGCTGATGTGTTCCAAGCAGGACGTTCCCAAGCTTAATGTTCATTGGCTGTAAACCATTGAAAGTAGAAGTGTTGCCAGCCATTCCCTCCTCCTCCGCGGAGCATCAGGGACATCTGATTGGGTAACGTGTTCCAAGGAGGACCTTCCCAAGCTTAATGTTCATTGGCTGTAAACCATTGAAAGTAGAAGTGTTGGCAGCGATTCCCTCCCCTCTGCGGAACACCATGGACATTTTATTGGCTAAAGTGTTCCTAGTACAAGTTTGCTCATTATTGGCTGGGAACGGTTCACTGTTGTGAACCATTTTGTGACGCACTTCAATGGAGTACGGGAAAAGAAAGTAGTAGCGGGGAGGGTAGGAACACTAATAACTCTGTACAGTGGTGACAAGGTGGTGGAGAGGGATTGTGAAGGTAAAAATAGTTTTTTATATATTTTAAGGGCCATTTATATAATTGGCGTGGGGTGTACAAATCACGGCGGGAAAATAACAAAGTGTGTTGCGGTCTTCTTTTTATTAAGTTTGCGGGTGGGATACTTCCCAGGAGCACTGTTTAGTTATAATGTGGTGTTTACTTTTCTGACGGGGAGCTGTGGTTGCGCAGCAAAAATTTCAGTCTAGGTTTGAAATCGTTTTTTATTAAGCAATTACAAATATACTTTCTTTGTAAACTGAAGCTGTATATATCAAAGGGGTG
Source organism: Calotriton arnoldi (assembly GCA_963921515.1). NCBI lineage: Eukaryota > Metazoa > Chordata > Amphibia > Caudata > Salamandridae > Calotriton > Calotriton arnoldi. The sequence continues at coordinate 791,488 of CAWUFW010001065.1, read as the reverse complement.
ACAAATAAAACGCAATTCATAAAATATCCCTTAAGCGTGGGCACGCCCTCCCTTTTTTCTGCTATAGTTTGTAAAAGTGTTGCCCCATATTCTTGATAATATAAGAGGGCATGAGTTAATTTTAGATAAAGTAGAAAAGAAGTGCTACAAGAAACACTCCCGCACTACATCATCTCAGGTCACAAGAACAATAACAAGTAAAAAACTGTTAAACACAAATCACTTTATATTACATAGAAATGTACGCTTTATCATTTTTTATAATTTCTATTCTGTAGAATTTGGGAAAGTTCGGTCGTAGTGCTTAGAGGTCGCTCACTGCTCCGCTAACAAATCACGTACTCCTTTAAGAATATATAGGATAGTAGTATAATAATATTCACTACTGGTCGTATATATTCTATAGGGAGAAGGTGAATAGGAACCGCAACAGACAAAAATAGAAATAGTAAAAAAACATTCAGAAATGTAGGGTTTATCAAAGGTATTCACTAAAAGTATCTATGGAAACTATTTTTTTTTTAAACTGCAATTTCCAAAAATATTGTCACTGTAAAAATATCTGATCAAGTAAGTTATAAAGGTCAGTAAACTGTATTTCAGATGGTTTACTCCTGGCGGCGACAAATCTCCAATTCCTGTTGTGTGGAAATATCACACTCTTACAATATACACAGTCTCACTGATGGCACACAAAAAGGAAAATGAAAATGAAGTCATCAATGCAAAACAAGATCAATAACGAAATACTTTCCAGCGATGAGTATGTTGAGAGCTTCTTTTCTCCGGGACTTCGAAATCTTTCATCTTCGCGCCAACGGGTCATAAAGTGCTCTGAGATCACAATGACTGTTAATATTATAATATACATATTCACAGTATATGATCCCAAGAAAGAAACAGAGTAAGAACGAGAAGGTGCTGACGTTAAATATAAATCTTTAGTCTTCGCGTCGACGGGTCATAAACTCCACTGAGGTCAGTATAAATGTTAATATTACAATATAGATACTCACACTATATGATCTCAAGGGAGAAATAGACTAAAAACCAGAAGCTGCTGACGTTGCATATAAATCTTTAGTCTTCGCACCAACGGGTCACAAACTCCTCTGAGATCATAATGTGTGGTTATTATAATATACATACTCACACTATATGATGTCAAGGGGGAAATAGACTACAAACTAGAAGCTGCTGACGTTACATATAAATCTTTAGTCTTCGCGCCGACGGGTCACCAACACTTCTGAGGTCAAGTACAGTGTCAATATTATAATTAAGGCTCCCGGTTTTCCGTTTAAATGGATTGTTACATATAAATACAGACGGAAACGTATTTTTCTTTTGTCTGTATTTATAACTTATAAACGGGAAAATACTGCCAAACTGTGCGCCGCAGCCTCACTCCTGTCCAGGGTTACCTCGCCACGCTCCTCTTACTAATCTACACTACTTAGGCCCCTTTAAGAGAACTGCTAAGGTAGAAGCACAAAGCAGCAGGTGGTAGTAGGTGTTGCATGTTAAAGGGGTGGGGACGCTGTAAGAAATGCAAGTACTTGACCTTTAAAGCAGCACTGTGTCCATTCTAGCAATGCCTAATAGCCGAGCACGAGGTGTTAATCTGTGCATTAGGGGGCCGGCTCACTGATAGAAATGTAGGCATCATCTGGCGGGGCCTGCTGTGGTCAGCGCTAATAAGGTAGCCTGTGAATACAATCAGTGGCGGCAAGGCAGAGAGGCCTGTTAGCAGGTAGTGGTGTGCTCGACAGCAGGTGGCAGGCTTTGAGGACTTAAAAAATTAACATACTGCCAGTGTACAAACATTATGGAGACCCCGTTTAAAGAAAACACTAAATTCTTTTTTTTTTTAAAACTGTTTACATGTGGAATGCCAGCTGCTTCTGTGCAATTAGCTATCTCCATCAAGAGGTGTGGATCGAAGTCTCTTTCCTTTTTAGGTCGAGCCTCGAGTAGCGCGCAAGCGCTGCTAGAGGCGAAGACTTTTAGTAAGTGACTTTCAGAAGCAGTCCAAACGCTCGTGCGTCGTGGCTGGCCTTTTTGGGATGGGTACGCGCGGCAGACATGTGTTTCCAATTATCGTGCCCAGACGCGTGCGCGATAATTGGAAACATATGCCGGCCGTGCGGGGAAAAGGCCATGACGCACGAGCGTCTGGTCAGCTGAGCAGGCTGCCGCGCTCGTTCTCTTTGTGCTTCACGGCTGTTGTGAAGACTTTTCTTATCTGCTTGTTTATTTAACAAGCAGATAAGAAAAGTCTTCACGAGGGCTGTGAAGCAGATGAGCCACGGCGCACAGGCATTCCGAGGGCTCCTGTTCCCAGCACTTCCCCCTCCTCTCCCAAGTAACATACAGACCATACTGACTGGAAATGTCTGGCTCTCTGGCGCCCAATGAACCTGACAAAAAAGAAAAATTGCTTCGTGAAAATGTATATTTTGAAACGCCAACAAGGTATTTTTATTTTGAATTTGTGCGGGTGCCATATTCAAGAAGCCCTTTTCTTTCATAATTTTCTCAACGTGTTTACCACTTTTTTTATGAAATGCAAGTTAAAAGAACCCAAGTCCGTCCTCTGAAAAAAACATGTGCTCCTCCTGCATCTGTTATTCAGCACCAAGATACCCTTGGGTGAATGTGCGCTTACAAATACACATGTTATGTTATTTGCACTGACAGAAATGGATCTTGCAGCCCCAACACCAATGAAAACGTTATTACCGGCAGGTCTTCCGTTCGACCCGCACAAAATACAGACACTATCCACGGCTAGCTGGGCTTGGAAGAGACCAGCTTGTATGCTTGACGGTCGGTTGTTATATTCCCCTAGCTGACAATCCCTGGCTCCCACCACACACGAATGCTTAGTCCAAATTATATTGTCAAAAGACGACTTACACGCCTTTGGGGATCATTTTCCTGACGGACACCGGGACATGTATTCTGCAGAACGGAAGGCACAAGGTTTCAGAATGCCCCTTACAGGGATCACTTTATACCCCACCGCCTCCAGAGCGCACTACGGGCGCAGATCTAAACCTACCCAACAAATTTCTACCACTGACGTTGCTGATGTTCAACATGGATGGGAACGGACCAATTTCCAAATGATGCCACACTAGTTTAAACCTTATTCCAGGCCGAGACTCCAAGGTTCGGACTTCTGGGAGGACGATTTCGGTCCGCCCTTGACTGATGAGGTATGGTATACCCACTGCAGGCTGACACGCCCTGTCTCCTTCAATCATAGACATAAGATTATTTTTACAAATTCCTAGCAGGCCATATGTTACTCCCTGCAAAAGGATTCGCCTTCACAGACTCAACATTCCGGCTTAATTTGCATCGGCCCCATTCATTTATTGTATCGGCGTGGTTTGTGTAGCACTCCCAGCAAAAGGATTCGCCTCAAGGTGTTAAGTTTAGCGCACACTTCCGGTCGAAGATCGACGATTAGCCGGAGGATGAGGTGACCACTGGCCTAACAGATCTTAACGGCCAAGTGCACCCATGCCCGTGCGCCCGCGCCAGTCAGTCAATGCTTTTCTGCCAACCAGGCGTTGCATTTTGGGGCTTGTAGTCAGGGCCAAACTTTAGCATATGTGAGCTGGGCTCAGGGCGCCAACCTCCAGAGGGGCGCAGGGCAGGAGCTGTCTGCAAGAAGCCTCACTTCGACCTGGGACACATAGACAATTAAAGAAAATGAGTGTGGGGGTTGGGGAGGGGCGCCACGTGTGTTTCGGCCAGGGCGCTCCCTGACCAAAGGCCAGCTCTGTTTGCGGTCCAGCTTTACCCATTTCGTCACTGCTGCTGGCACATTGAACCAGCCATGGCGGGTTGATGAGGGTTGGGAAAACTCTGTTTTCATTACTTTTCTTAGTGTTTTTACTTTTGCAGTTTTATGTAGCGCAAACTCGACCGGAAGGTATTGGAGCGCTTTACATGAGCGTCCGTTACATTACACAAGGACACGTTCGATTTTGGTAGGCACAGGGAGATGAAGTGATTTGCCCAGTATCACAGGATATTGAGCCGACGCGGAGACTGGAACCTCCTTTCGCGGTACCAAAGGCGGCAGCTCTGGCCGTTATGCCACATTCTCGATGAGCCACATGCAGCTCAGCTGTTAATTGTGCTGGGGGTAGGAGATGTGATGGGGGTGGAAGGTTTGGGGGACCCGGGAGGGTTATTGGCTGCACTATTGTAACACCTCACTAGTCGTTATTGGGAGGGGTAACCAGACGATTGAGTCCATTTCACTGGAACATTATGTCCTAGACCTGGAATTTCAAGTCCCCATCTGTTGGATTCTGGAAGCTGTAGTCTTATCCTTGGGGGGAGGGGCGGTGATGCCATCAGCGAGTTCTGGCTATTAAATCAACAACTTTGCATTTTGGGTTGTGTAGTTTGCATCCTACCATTGGACGTGTAAGGTAAATGTCAGCGCAGGCTGAAAGTGTCACGCAAGGCACGGGACTACTTAACAGCTGTAGGATTTTGTTTAATTTGAAGTGCAACCAGAAATGTACAACTTTGAAATAATTTGCAAAATGCACGCCACCCAGGACTGAAACATAATTGCGCCGGTGGCATAGAGACATCCGCAGCCACATGAGTGGAGTAGGGTGGGGGCGTACACTCATCTGCTTTGCAGACCGGTTTTACACCAGGGGCAAGCACCACTCAGTAAAGCTCTTTATCCCATCCTTCTTAAGGTCCTACCGTTACACACTGCAGGACTACAAGTACCAAAATGCAACGGGTAAATCAAACCTGGACGAAATGTCGCAGCTGAGAGGTGCTGCCCTCACTCGAACACGGAGTAAAATGTAAACGTGTGAACTATGGGAGCCTTTCTGTGATGAGCCATGAAAAGTGCATGCCCTCATCCTTCCCCCTGCAGAAGGTGTGCTGCCTGCGTGCAGGTGGTTGAAGGCGGAGTTTTGATAAGCACGAGACGAATTTTAGAGGAAAATGGACTTTGAGTTCAGTTGCAAAAACAAGCATTTGCAATGCAATAGGTCTGGCATTTACGCGAGTTTGAGCTATTGGCATTGTAAATGACAATGCCTTATAAGTTATATTTATGTTTTGGTTTTTAAAACGAAATAAAAGGCATTGTCATTTACAATGCCAATAGCTTAAAGTCGTGTAAAAGCGAGACCTATTGCATTGCAAATGCTTGTTTGTTGTTGCCTTTGCAAAAGTAATTTCCTATGCTCTCATGCCTTCTTCATTCCTTTCCTAATCTTCCTCATTAACGCTGCGCTTGCTCTCTGCATCACAAAGGGTTAGAACAGGTTCAGGTAAGTTTCAGGAGAGATTTTGTACCACAGTGTGTGTTTGATGCCATCACAAAAACAACTATTTCAAACATTGCTAAAAGAGAGGCTGTATCCAACATCCCTTCCTCCTAGAATGCGCTGTTTAAGAATACCTGCTTAATCTGCCTCAGATGTCAGTACAATGAATGCACACTTTTTGTTTAAAATAGAATGTTCTGTTTTCCAGTGTTTTCAATTTTGTTTGGTAACTTTCTAAGTGCGTGCAGTCGTTACAATCTCTCCATTGCCCCTCTCGCATAAATGTGAAAAAATACTAGCTGCAGCAACTTCATTTGCTTGCGACAAAAATAAATGTGGATAAATACAGATAAAATGACCAAAAAATAAATATGGATAAATACAGACGGAAATGGTAAAAAATAAATACCATAAAACCGGGAGCCCTAATTATAATATACAAAGTCACACTATATGAGCTCAAAGGAGCCAGAACAGGAACAATGTTTGCTGTATTCTGTCTGTTTCTGAAAACACGCTGCTGACGTTACATATAAATGGCAAAACCAACCAATAACACTTTTTTCTAAATACAAGTGTTTAAATATTGACAAATAGCTACGTATTATAAATATCTAGTATGCCATAATCAAACAACTTACAACTCGGGATTATGTTTGGTGGCCGCAAAAGAAGAATCAGACTGTAGAAAAGAGCACCTGCATCACTGAATGGAGACGCGTAAATAACTCGCAAAACGAAACTAATCAATCAACGGGTGTGGTTTATATACTTTTTGGTTATTGAGTAGTCTATGGAAGGAAGATGCGGCTCCGCCCATTTAGATGTCACGTTTTTCAGTTGACACGTGCTCACGTTTTAACTGTTTAACTTGTGCACGTGTTGGGAAAAGTTACAAAATGTGAAGCGGAAAAAGTTTCGATTTCGAACCTAACACGTATAAGGTCCTTAATATGTACATACGTTGGAGAGCTTAAAAACTGTTACCCGGAAAACCGTGTCATTTCCATTCTCATGAGTAAATACATTTATTAATTGCCGTAATTCTAAATAGAAGACATAAAAAAATCTATCAGAATAGAAGAAAAAAAACCTGATAATATTTCTCATCACTATGGTTTTAAATTAAAAAATGTGAGCATTTGTAAAGCGTACAGCTAACCCTGGAAAGGTGTGCCGGCGCTCGGGGGCGTCGGAAAGATTAAGCAAGGTGTTGCCCACAGTGACATAGTGGTGGGCTAACGTGCCGCTGGAGCCGGGAATCGAACTGTGAACGCTGTTGTTCGAAGTCAGGTATCATAGCTGCTCCGTCACACTTTTTCCACACTTATATGTTAATTAGTGCTAATTAAGTTTTAAACATTGTTAAATTATAACTTTTAACAGACTACTGTTACAGTTAGTTTTTCACTACAAAAAGTATGCACTTTTTTTTAAATTTAGTTAAAAACAATATAGGTTTCAGGGACATTGTAGTTAGAAATTAGTATTTATAAAACCTTTCAAATTCACTGAAAAAACCATAGGTTTTACAGACGTTATAGTTAGAAATTAGCATTTAAAAAACCTTTGAAATTCACTGAAAAACCATAGGTTTCAGGGGCGTTATAGTTAGCTGGACATTTCACTCGTACAAAACCATAGAAATTCCACTGTTATAGTTAGTTCAGCTAACTATAACTCGCGCCCCCGCAATGCACTGCTCATGACGTCACATATTACATCATTCATGGCATGGTCAGTGACATCACTGATGACATCACTGATGACATCTCAAATGACATCAGTGTGGTGGGGCCGGGTGGGGGATGCAGGGAAAATTAATTATTTATTTAGTTTCCCCTCGTAAAGCTAGGCGGGAGTCCTCCAGCAGCAGATTAGAGTTCTCTCGTGATTGCCGCATTGGTTGTTTGAACCCTACGCATTCAGACATCAGATCTAGGGTTATGTTGACGCTGAAGATTGTGTTTCTTTTATTATTAATTTCTGTTTATTGTCCGTGGGAGTTGGTAGTAAAATAGCACATGCAGTCGAATCCTTGGAATTCTTTTAGTTTCAACATCCTGCTTTCAACACTGGTTAAGTCCACACATTCGTACATAATGTGTTTCCAGCAGAGATACGGCTCCTACTTGTCTGTTTTTACGGATTTTTACATATAAATACACACTGAAAAAAGATCGATTTCCCTGCACGTATTTGTTTTTAAAAGCGAATAAAAGCAGAAATTCGATCCTCTTTTGAATGTCACTTTGTTGTTAATCCTGACTGTCAGACTAAATAGATAGATATATAGTGACAGCACACGAGCAAGCTCTGCAGAGCGTGGATACATAGGGTCCTAAAATCCTACAGACATCAAAGTGTGGGTGGACATATATCGGTTCAATCAAGGGGGAAATATACTGATTGCATCTTAATTTATTAACCAAAGAAAAATAAACCTGGGTAAATTATGGTCACATAAAAGCTAGGTGTAGATAAGTGAAGTCTAAAAGCTAAGTCTAGGAAATGTAAAAACAAAAATGCCATTACAGGTGGAAGTTTTATTATCATTTCTGTAATTGTTATATCCTCATCTGAACTGCAGATCATTATTTCTGGGTAGTTTAAGGGTTAGTTACTATCTCCAAGTAATGTAAAATAGATAGATCCATCTCCAGCTGCCACGGGGGGTGATTTGGGTGGGCAGGTGTACTCTTCCGGGACCCCCGCATTGGGTCTTATCATTGCTAGGTAATATAATGGTTGGATCGTATCATCCCTGAGTACTTCGAGGGGTGAGTAGCCTTACCTTCAGGTCCACAGTGAGGCAACTGCCATATTCAGGGACTCTAGCGCTGGGTATCCTCATGTCTGGGTAGTATAACGATTATATCATGTCCTCTCCAAGTACTCGAAGGGTTAATATAGCTCCATCTTGATCTACCACAGCGAGGCAGGTCTCATCGTTTCTGGTACCTGTACTGTGTATCATGAATGTCGGGCACTGTAGTATTGGATGGTATCATCTTCAGGTCTGAGAGTTGTACATCTTCATTTCCAGGCACAGTAAGTGTGAGATATCCCATCTCTGGGTGTGAAATGGATGCTGTGGCCATTTCTCGTTACTGTAGGGTTTGCGTATTGTCTTCTCTGGGTAGTGTCAGGGTTATAAATCGTATTCAACTACAAAGGGGAGGGTGTTGTGTCTAGGTGCTGTTGTGCTGGATTTCCTCATTGGTACAGGACGTCTTCAACTCCAGGTACTGTGAGGTGTCAGTGTCTCCAAGGGTTTTAAGTGCTGAATATCCTATCTCCGAGTACTGAGAGTTGGATGTCCTTCTCTCCATGGACTGTGAGGTGTCATTGTCTCCACGCGCTCTAAGTGATGGATATCATCTCACAGACATCCTCACCTCCAGGGACTGTGAGGTGTCATTGTCTCCACGTGCTCTAAGTGATGAATATCATCTCTCACAGATATCCTCCTCTCCAGACACTGTGAGGTGTCATTGTCTCCACGCGCTCTAAGTGATATCATATCTCTCACAGATATCCTCAACTCCAGGGACTGTGAGGTGTCATTGTCTCCACGCGCTCTAAGTGATGAATATCATATCTCTCACAGATATCCTCACCTTTAGGTCCTTTGGTGACGTTGTCTCCACGCGCTCTAAGTGATGAATATCATATCTCTCACAGATATCCTCAACTCCAGGGACTGTGAGGTGTCACTGTCTCCACGCGCTCTAAGTGATGGATATCATATCTCTCACAGATATCCTCCTCTCCAGGGACTGTGAGGTGTCACTGTCTCCACGCGCTCTAAGTGATGGATATCATATCTCTCACAGATATCCTCACCTCCAGGGACTGTGATGTCGTTGTCTCCACGCGCTCTAAGTGATGAATATCATATCTCTCACAGATATCCTCACCTCCAGGTCCTTTGGTGTCATTGTCTCCACGTGCTCTAAGTGATGAATATCATATCTCTCACAGATATCCTCCTCTCCAGGGACTGTGAGGTGTCACTGTCTCCACGTGCTCTAAGTGATGAATATCATCTCTCACAGATATCCTCACCTTTAGGTCCTTTGGTGACGTTGTCTCCACGTGCTCTAAGTGATGGATATCATATCTCTCACAGATATCCTCAACTCCAGAGACTGTGATGTCGTTGTCTCCACGCGCTCTAAGTGATGGATATCATCTCTCTCACAGATATCCTCAACTCCAGGGACTGTGAGGTGTCACTGTCTCCACGTGCTCTAAGTGATGAATATCATCTCTCACAGATATCCTCACCTCCAGGTCCTTTGGTGACATTGTCTCCACGTGCTCTAAGTGATGAATATCATCTCTCACAGATATCCTCACCTTTAGGTCCTTTGGTGACGTTGTCTCCACGCGCTCCAAGTGATGGATATCATATCTCTCACAGATATCCTCAACTCCAGAGACTGTGATGTCGTTGTCTCCACGCGCTCTAAGTGATGGAGATCATATCTCTCACAGATATCCTCCTCTCCAGGGACTGTGAGGTGTCACTGTCTCCACGCGCTCTAAGTGATGAATATCATCTCTCACAGATATCCTCACCTTTAGGTCCTTTGGTGACGTTGTCTCCACGCGCTCTAAGTGATGGATATCATATCTCTCACAGATATTCTCAACTCCAGAGACTGTGATGTCGTTGTCTCCACGCGCTCTAAGTGATGGATATCATATCTCTCACAGATATCCTCCTCTCCAGGGACTGTGAGGTGTCACTGTCTCCACGCGCTCTAAGTGATGAATATCATATCTCTCACAGATATCCTCCTCTCCAGGGACTGTGAGGTGTCATTGTCTCCACAAGCTCTAAGTGATGGATATCATATCTCTCAGATATCCTCACCTTTAGGTCCTTTGGTGACGTTGTCTCCACGTGCTCTAAGTGATGGATATCATATCTCTCACAGATATCCTCCTCTCCAGGGACTGTGAGGTGTCATTGTCTCCACGCGCTCTAAGTGATGGATATCATATCTCTCAGATATCCTCACCTTTAGGTCCTTTGGTGACGTTGTCTCCACGTGCTCTAAGTGATGGATATCATATCTCTCACAGATATCCTCACCTTTAGGTCCTTTGGTGACGTTGTCTCCACGCGCTCTAAGTGATGGATATCATATCTCACAGATATCCTCAACTCCAGGGACTGTGAGGTGTCATTGTCTCCACGCGCTCTAAGTGATGAATATCATATCTCTCACAGATATCCTCACCTCCAGAGACTGTGAGGTGTCATTGTCTCCACGTGCTCTAAGTGATGAATATCGTCTCTCACAGATATCCTCACCTCCAGGTCCTTTGGTGACGTTGTCTCCACGCGCTCTAAGTGATGAATATCATATCTCTCACAGATATCCTCCTCTCCAGGGACTGTGAGGTGTCATTGTCTCCACGCGCTCTAAGTGATGGATATCATATCTCTCACAGATATCCTCCTCTCCAGGGACTGTGAGGTGTCATTGTCTCCACGCGCTCTAAGTGATGGATATCATATCTCTCACAGATATCCTCAACTCCAGGGACTGTGAGGTGTCACTGTCTCCACGCGCTCTAAGTGATGGATATCATATCTCTCACAGATATCCTCCTCTCCAGGGACTGTGAGGTGTCACTGTCTCCACGCGCTCTAAGTGATGAATATCATATCTCTCACAGATATCCTCCTCTCCAGGGACTGTGAGGTGTCATTGTCTCCACAAGCTCTAAGTGATGGATATCATATCTCTCAGATATCCTCACCTTTAGGTCCTTTGGTGACGTTGTCTCCACGTGCTCTAAGTGATGGATATCATATCTCTCACAGATATCCTCCTCTCCAGGGACTGTGAGGTGTCACTGTCTCCACGCGCTCTAAGTGATGAATATCATATCTCTCACAGATATCCTCCTCTCCAGGGACTGTGAGGTGTCATTGTCTCCACAAGCTCTAAGTGATGGATATCATATCTCTCAGATATCCTCACCTTTAGGTCCTTTGGTGACGTTGTCTCCACGTGCTCTAAGTGATGGATATCATATCTCTCACAGATATCCTCCTCTCCAGGGACTGTGAGGTGTCATTGTCTCCACGCGCTCTAAGTGATGGATATCATATCTCTCAGATATCCTCACCTTTAGGTCCTTTGGTGACGTTGTCTCCACGTGCTCTAAGTGATGGATATCATATCTCTCACAGATATCCTCACCTTTAGGTCCTTTGGTGACGTTGTCTCCACGCGCTCTAAGTGATGAATATCATATCTCTCACAGATATCCTCCTCTCCAGGGACTGTGAGGTGTCACTGTCTCCACGTGCTCTAAGTGATGGATATCATATCTCTCACAGATATCCTCACCTTTAGGTCCTTTGGTGACGTTGTCTCCACGCGCTCTAAGTGATGGATATCATATCTCGCACAGATATCCTCAACTCTAGGGACTGTGAGGTGTCACTGTCTCCACGCGCTCTAAGTGATGGATATCATATCTCTCACAGATATCCTCCTCTCCAGGGACTGTGAGGTGTCACTGTCTCCACGCGCTCTAAGTGATGAATATCATATCTCTCACAGATATCCTCCTCTCCAGGGACTGTGAGGTGTCATTGTCTCCACGCGCTCTAAGTGATGGATATCATCTCTCACAGATATCCTCACCTCCAGGTCCTTTGGTGACGTTGTCTCCACGCGCTCTAAGTGATGGATATCATATCTCTCACAGATATCCTCACCTTTAGGTCCTTTGGTGACATTGTCTCCACGCGCTCTAAGTGATGAATATCATCTCTCACAGATATCCTCAACTCCAGGGACTGTGAGGTGTCATTGTCTCCACGCGCTCTAAGTGATGAATATCATATCTCTCACATATATCCTCACCTCCAGAGACTGTGAGGTGTCATTGTCTCCACGTGCTCTAAGTGATGAATATCGTCTCTCACAGATATCCTCACCTCCAGGTCCTTTGGTGACGTTGTCTCCACGCGCTCTAAGTGATGAATATCATCTCTCACAGATATCCTCAACTCCAGGGACTGTGAGGTGTCATTGTCTCCACGCGCTCTAAGTGATGAATATCATATCTCTCACAGATATCCTCACCTCCAGAGACTGTGAGGTGTCATTGTCTCCACGTGCTCTAAGTGATGAATATCATCTCTCACAGATATCCTCACCTCCAGGTCCTTTGGTGTCGTTGTCTCCACGCGCTCGAAGTGATGGATATCATATCTCTCATAGATATCCTCCTCTCCAGGGACTGTGAGGTGTCATTGTCTCCACGCGCTCTAAGTGATGGATATCATATCTCTCACAGATATCCTCACCTTTAGGTCCTTTGGTGACGTTGTCTCCACGTGCTCTAAGTGATGGATATCATATCTCTCACAGATATCCTCACCTCCAGGTCCTTTGGTGACGTTGTCTCCACGCGCTCTAAGTGATGGATATGCTATCTCTCGGAGTCCTGAGAGTTTGATGCCATCACCTCCAGGTACTGCACGTGTTTGGTGTCGTCAGTTCCACTGAAGTCGAGTCAGGTTTGGGCATCCTCACCTCAGTTTGCTCCGGGTTAGTCTAGGTTTGTCTATACATGCTGTGAACACGAGGCTTCCGGTAGAGCAGACGGTAACCCTCAAGTAGTCGCATCTCTCTGACCCAGTCAATCAAAGCGGGGAACAGGGCATTCATTTAGGCCGCATGTTTGCTGGTCTTTTCGTGAGTTGGGTTGCATACACTGCTCTTTGTGTTCCTGTCCTCTGACATTGTGGGCACAATCAAGCGCCTTAATACTACCTGCAGTGGGCGCTACATAAGAGACTGTACTTTTACATTACTTCCTTTTTGTGTATGGTGTAAATGTGAAGTAGGGGCGTGTCAGTGATGAGTTCAGCGTCTCCACTGGCATCTCTGGAGGGGGTCCAGATACCTCAATCCTGACCAGTCCCCTCTGACCCCCACCACCGAAGCTGTTGGAAGCCAACGGAGGAAGAAAACACAGACACTGCCCTTGTCAGTGCCACACACATTGTGTGCATACACCTCTCCGACAATAGCAGTGATTGTGGCAATTCGAGAGTCCCCCCCCCTCCACCTCCACTCTCCCTGTACAGCGAACAGATTGAATAAACAGGATACAGGTGTATAACTCGCCGCGAGCAGGAAGGTCACGGCTGTGAACAGGTGCTTCCGGCTCTGCTTGTGAAATCAGCCGGCGCCGTCCCGGCTTCCCCAGAGGTGAGCGGTGATCTTGAGCGAATAACCCCCACGAGCTGCTGGTGTGAGGACGCCGGTGTGCCACCACCTGCCGCTTATACCGAGGCCACCCTGTCCCCTTCTTGTGGGGATACACCCTCCCCCCGCTGTGGACAGCCGCAGAGAAGGGGCCCCCATTGGTTTCATTCCCACGCCCTCCCAGCACCTGTCCAAGGCCACGCACCCTACTCCTGGAGAAAGGTGTTTCTGGAGTATGGACACAGGTCCGTCCCCCGTTACTGTGCACCCGAGATGCACCTCGAGTTTCACCTCTTCAACCTTCCCTTCCTACATATTTAATTTGCTATGTTTTTACCCATGCGTCCTTAATAACGTCAGTTGATGACCCATGTGATGGAGACGTTTTAATCTAAAGTAAATTGAAAGTGCTGATGGGGAAAAGGTGGCCGCCGGTAGGAGAAGGGAGGTGCTACGTCCTATTGGCAAGAAAGGATCTGTGATGATGGGGAACGGGTAGGGACTGACTCCTCAGATCCATCTGTCTATCCGTGAAGATCACCTACCTGGTCCAGTATGCACATAAAGGCCCTGGTCCAGGTGAGGGAGGGTCCAAGTCTGCACCAGATGCGCTCACTCAGCCGCGTTCTTTCAGTGTTCTGGTCCTAGTCCAGGTGAGTGCAGGGTCCAAGTCTGCACCAGATGCGCTCACTCAGCCGCGTTCTTTCAGTGTTCTGGTCCTAGTCCAGGTGAGTGCAGATTCCAGGTGCTGCACCATGGGCCTGCAGGGTCCAAGTCTGCACCAGATGAGCTCACTCAGCCGCGTTCTTTCAGTGTTCTGGTCCTAGTCCAGGTGAGTGCAGATTCCAGGTGCTGCACCATGGGCCTGCAGGGTCCAAGTCTGCACCAGATGCGCTCACTCAGCCGCGTTCTTTGTGTTCTGGTCCTAGTCCAGGTGAGTGCAGATTCCAGGTGCTGCACCATGGGCCTGCAGGGTCCAAGTCTGCACCAGATGCGCTCACTCAGCCGCGTTCTTTCAGTGTTCTGGTCCTAGTCCAGGTGAGTGCAGATTCCAGGTGCTGCACCATGGGCCTGCAGGGTCCAAGTCTGCACCAGATGAGCTCACTCAGCTGCGTTCTTTCAGTGTTCTGGTCCTAGTCCAGGTGAGTGCAGATTCCAGGTGCTGCACCATGGGCCTGCAGGGTCCAAGTCTGCACCAGATGAGCTCACTCAGCCGCGTTCTTTCAGTGTTCTGGTCCTAGTCCAGGTGAGAGCAGATTCCAGGTGCTGCACCATGGGCCTGCAGGGTCCAAGTCTGCACCAGATGAGCTCACTCAGCCGCGTTCTTTCAGTGTTCTGGTCCTAGTCCAGGTGAGTGCAGATTCCAGGTGCTGCACCATGGGCCTGCAGGGTCCAAGTCTGCACCAGATGAGCTCACTCAGCCGCGTTCTTTCAGTGTTCTGGTCCTAGTCCAGGTGAGTGCAGATTCCAGGTGCTGCACCATGGGCCTGCAGGGTCCAAGTCTGCACCAGATGAGCTCACTCAGCCGTGTTCTTTCAGTGTTCTGGTCCTAGTCCAGGTGAGTGCAGATTCCAGGTGCTGCACCATGGGCCTGCAGGGTCCAAGTCTGCACCAGATGAGCTCACTCAGCCGCGTTCTTTCAGTGTTCTGGTCCTAGTCCAGGTGAGTGCAGATTCCAGGTGCTGCACCATGGGCCTGCAGGGTCCAAGTCTGCACCAGATGAGCTCACTCAGCCGTGTTCTTTCAGTGTTCTGGTCCTAGTCCAGGTGAGTGCAGATTCCAGGTGCTGCACCATGGGCCTGCAGGGTCCAAGTCTGCACCAGATGCGCTCACTCAGCCGCGTTCTTTCAGTGTTCTGGTCCTAGTCCAGGTGAGTGCAGATTCCAGGTGCTGCACCATGGGCCTGCAGGGTCCAAGTCTGCACCAGATGAGCTCACTCAACCGCGTTCTTTCAGTGTTCTGGTCCTAGTCCAGGTGAGTGCAGATTCCAGGTGATGCCCCATGGGCCGTATTACACAAAGTGCCCCAGGGGCACAACGGGTGTTGGCACCCGAGACACTTTGGTATTACAGAAGTGGCCTCAGACGCTTGTGCGGCCCCTTCTGTAATACCGATAATGCTGGCGCACATAAAGCACCAGTGCTATG
The DNA here is from genome assembly GCA_963921515.1 of Calotriton arnoldi. NCBI lineage: Eukaryota > Metazoa > Chordata > Amphibia > Caudata > Salamandridae > Calotriton > Calotriton arnoldi. Next base: position 775,768 of record CAWUFW010001065.1, on the reverse strand, counting down.
TTCAAGGGGGCGGTTCCTCATTTGCATGGGGACATGCCCCATGCAAATGAGGGAAATCCCTTTGCCTCTGCGCCTGCACCGTATTGCAGGCGCAGAGTCAAAGAAGCTCTCAGGAGGAGGCACACTGACAGTGCACCAGTGCATTGTCAGTATGCCCCCTGATAGCAGCCCTTTAGAGGAGGGAAAGGGGGTCCAATGGACCCCCAGACATCCCCATACAGGCGGGTGCAGTCACTCACTGCACCCGCCTGCAAGGGGATCTCTAGTCCCCCTTCAAAGTGCAGGCGGGTGCTGCCTGCACTGTGAAAACTTTGAGTGGCTTCAAAGCAGCCGCTCTGTTTTTCACATGAATGCGCTGCCCTGAGGGCGCCCAGCGCAATGAAGGAAAATGCGCTGCATGTCTAATGTGGCCCCAGAGTAGCTCAATCAGCCAGTTTTTTCCCTGTTCTGGTCCTAGTCCAGGTCAGTGCAGAGTAGGTCCTGTACCAGATGAGCTCACTCAGCCAGGTTTGTTTAGTCTTCCGGCCCTAGTCTCTGGGAGCACTACTTTCTGATTCACTGAACTCTGTGCCGATCCTGGTGAACTGCTTAATAACAGATTTTTTTCATGCGTGTGGTTCAAGGCAAGTGCATGTCCCTGTTTTATCTCTGGTCTAGTTCACGAGTATTCACATTAGACAGACAAGCTCACAATTGTACAGTGCTCACAGGCAGTTCAAGATCCCAGGCTCTTGACCTGCAAAGCTCCTCCTACTGGGCCCTCATCCAGGTAAGCCGATGATTCCTGTACTGGGCTAGGCAAGTTCACTGACGCAGCCAATGATTCCTGTACTGGGCTAGGCAAGTTCACTGACACAGCCGATGATTCCTGTACTGGGCTAGGCAAGTTCACTGACGCAGCCAATGATTCCTGTACTGGGCTAGGCAAGTTCACTGACGCAGCCAATGATTCCTGTACTGGGCTAGGCAAGTTCACTGACGCAGCCAATGATTCCTGTACTGAACTAGGCAAGTTCACTGACACAGCCAATGATTCCTGTACTGGGCTAGGCAAGTTCACTGACGCAGCCAATGATTCCTGTACTGGGCTAGGCAAGTTCACTGACGCAGCCAATGATTCCTGTACTGAACTAGGCAAGTTCACTGACACAGCCGATGATTCCTGTACTGGGCTAGGCAAGTTCACTGACACAGCCGATGATTCCTGTACTGGGCTAGGCAAGTTCACTGACGCAGCCAATGATTCCTGTACTGGGCTAGGCAAGTTCACTGACACAGTGGCCAGTGCACGGAAGTTCACGGACCGAGCACCTGCTACTGCAGAGCTCACTAATCAAGACCCTGGTCCATGTGAGCTCACTGTACAGACAAGCTTCATTTCCCAGTCCGGCGGCCAGGTTAGGTCCCTGATACATGTACGTGTCCGAGTGAGCACGAATATTAAGGGCCTAGTCTAGACTGAATCACTGATGTTTTCAGACTACCTCCGAATGCAGATTCACACACAACAATCTAAGCCCTGTTCGGGTGAGATCGCTCCTCCAGGTACCTGGCGTGATAATTGATCCTTGACTTGTCCGTACTAGTGCAAGACCTAGGTTTTGAGTGATATAGGCAAGCACTCTGATCTAGGCGCTGCTCCAGACCAGCTCAGTAATTGTTTCTGGTCCAGGTAAACTCAGAATCCCGAGTTGAGAGGAGGCCAAGATCCAGGGTCCTGTCCAGGTAGCTCACAGGTCCAGGTGTTGGTCCAGACTGTAGAGTCTTGATGTTATGAGCATTCGGACCCTTGTAGTTCTGCGAGGACTTCAAACCGGAGTTACATAAGCTGCTGGGAGGTGTTACGGTGTGGGTATTAAAATCATGACGTAATATGTACCGTTAGGAAGTGTGTGGTCATATGCTGAAGAATAAAGACGTCTGTTACTGAGCTTTGTGTGTGGCGCGTTTCAATAACGTGCCCCCGGGCGGGGACGACGCAACACAGTCGAGGTGACTGATTCAGGTGCTGATCCAAACAAGTGAATAAAGACTCTTGTTCAGCTGCGCGCACTGATCCAGGTTCTGTTCTATGCAAGCTCTCTAAACCGGTTCTGGTTCCAGTGAGCTCACTAACCAGGCTCTGGCCTGTGCAAGCGCAGGTTCAGATCAGACATGTATAGACTCCCTCAACTCTACCCTGATGGAGTATATGTCCCCAATATGCTGCTCGTGTCTGCCGTGCAAAGTCAGTGCCTGCCATTGTGCAAGCCCGGGACTCTCTTATGTAAATGTACAGTTCCCAGGCAGAGTGTAGAGTTGCTCTGGTATGAACTTACCTTGAAAAAATGAAAAGACAAGAGGAGTTTCGCAAAACATGAACAAGTTGGTTTAATTAAACGCAGCGGCCGGGAGAGCAGCAACATAGGCATGTATCAATGTACAGAGGTTTTGGCCGGCATTATATATAGTTCTTGAAGTACAATAAACTGATTACACATTCTTGTAGAGCATGTAAATCTGGGCCTAGTCATGAACCATAAATTCAACCATCTGATAAGGGGGCACAGGTGGATCTCGACTTCGTGTAGACCCAATGTAGGCCAGTGTGTATGTGTCTGGTTATCCTGCATGGGGACTGCGTGATCACTGCGTGTAGTGTGCATGCTGTGTTCTGATTGGCTGAGTGTTCCTAACTACATGTGGCATCTGACTTTGTGGTTTTTTGGGAACGCGTGCCCCTTTGGCCAAATGTGTTTTATCGGGCCCAGTCTCCTCGGACCTTTTGTGGTGTAGCTGTCCATCTGTGGGATTGAGCTGGGTTTTCCCTGTTCGCACGTTTGTCTTCGGGCTAGGTGTAACTCCACCTGTGACCTATCAATCGTTAGGCTTGGATTTGGGTCACAGGGCCTTTCTGACCACGTATCTCTGACTCGGGGTTGATGGGGAGGTCATCTCGGGTGGATTTGACAGCAATGATATGATTTCGTTATTACGTGCAGATATAACATGGCGGCTATTGATATTACATTTACCGACATTCTGATTATTATGTATACATTTGTCATGGTGTACTTCAAATACATATTTAACTGCATTGACATTGTTATGTGTACATATATTATGGCGTACATTGGCATTGCATTCACCAATATTGACATTAGCACCTTAAGTTTCTACTGCCACCCAGGAACTCTTTGAATAAGCAGAGCGCCAGCATCTTCCTTGGAGTCGCACCAGCATAGGTGCTGATGAAGATGGGTACATTTGCACTCCGGAGTCTCTGTTGCCACTATGCCAGCCAATGCCTCCTCTCCTGTCCTTTCCAAGGCCTTCCCCTCTGTCCCCAGACACAAGTAGATTTATGGACCGTCAGCAAAAGGAATGTTTTCGGTATTGCTTTTTTGTTTCAATTGATTTGAGGGGTATGCAGAGGCGACAGACAGAGAATAATGAATGTGGGGTCAGCGGCAGTCACTCAGCTGCTTGGGTAGTCTCATGTGACAGTATTTCATCTGTCTGCAGGTAGTCCAGAAGGGAATGCGGCAGGTGCAGACATCTTCATGCAGGGTAGAGATGCAGGGAGAAGCCCAGGGCACAATGGGCATTTCATCTGTCCGCGGGGAGCATGGAATGGAGTGTGGCATGTGTGGGCATCTTCATGCAGGGTAGAGATGCAGGGAGAAGCCCAGGGCCCAGTGTGCATTTCATCTGTCTGCAGGAAGCCTGGGAGGGAGCGCTGTTGCTGCTGCTGCGTTCCTGCTCCCTCTGGCTTCATGCTAACTGGATGGCTCTTCAGAGTAGTTTGGAAAGTGGCTGGAGCTGCTGAGTTACAGCTACTTGGAATGTTTGTGTTTGTGTGTGTGTGTGTGTGTGTGTGTGTGTGTGTGTGTGTGTGTGTGTGTGGAACTGCTCAGTTAGCGCTGCTTGGACTGTTGTGCGTGTGGAGCTGCTGAGTTAGAGCTGTCTGGAATGTTGAGGGTGTGCATGCGGAGCTGCAGGCCGTACTAGAGCTGTCTGGAATGTTGAGGGTGTGCATGCGGAGCTGCGGGCCGTGCTAGAGCTGTTTGGGATGTGGTGTGTGTGTCTGTGTGTGTCAAGATCGTTTATTACTCGGGAGCAGTACCCTCACGAGGCCCACCTTCTGGCAACACCAATTCTACAATGTATAACACAGAATATCGATGTTACCAGACGAGAGGAAGGAATTTAGGGAGGGTACTGCGGGGAGGGAGACCTGGAACAAGATGATGATCTGCTTAAAACAGTGGTAGAGTTCTGACAGTGTGTGGAGCTGCTGAGTTAGAGCGGTTTGGAATGCTGAGGAGGTGTGTGTGGAGATATTTAGTTCAAGGGTCAGGTGAAAGGAGACTGAGGAGCTGAGAGGAAACTGAGCCATCAGTCACTGCCAGGATCCAGCCAATAGTCAATCCTCTCAGCATCTCAGTCTCATTGCCCCTGACCTTCAATTCGGAGAGCAACTGACAGATTTCACAACAATCACAAAATGGCAGAAATGCATTTGTTTGGCTTGGGATCTGTTTAAATTACGTTTTCTTCTGATGGATACATACTCCTCACCTTATTTGTGCATCCCAAAACAGTACCCTCTGGGAGGTGGTATGGAGTACTGCAGTTTAACCAAGGAACTCATGCAGCACAATTTTGGCAAAGTTCCATCACTGCGTACCTGAGATGTAATTTTTGGGAAGGTTGCGCAACAGTGACCAAGCAGACGTCCGCCAAATGTCAGCTACCGGGATACCCCTTACCCCTGATGATGGCAGCAGAAGCTGCCATCCCCCTCAGGGATTGAACACGAATGCCAGCAGAAGGACCTATCTTGGCCAATGTGCAGCAGACCTTCATGCACAAGGTGATCCAATGTGGAATTGAATTGTGATCCTCTAAAGCCTCTATTCAGGGGGAAAAAATATCTTCTCTTCTTTGTTAAACTGCTTTACAATTAAGGCTCCCTGTTTTCCGTTTTTACGGATTTTTACAGATAAATACAGACAGAAAACAATGTGTTTTCTGTCTGCATTTATTTTTAAAAGTGGATAAATACAGAAAATTGTGCTGCTTTTAAGTGACTCTCCGTGCTATCTTTCATGAATTATAGCCCAACAGCTGAGCAGATGGACAGCATGGGAAATTAAAAAACAGGATGCAATTTCTTTAAATATCGTCTTGTGTCAATATACATGTGTGGTATAATGCTAGTATTTACCAGTGGATTTATTATGTAATATTTGACAGCTTGAATAGCTAAAACACGACAGACATCAAAGTCTGAGTGCCCGTCTATCAGTTAAATAAATATGGAAATATACAGTTTTACAGCTTCATTTATACTCAAAACACAAAATAAATATGGATAAATACAGATAAAATGGCCTAAAAATAAATATGGATAAATACAGACGGAAATGTTAAAAAAATAAATACCATAAAACCGGGAGCCCTATTTACAATACACACAGCAGGGGGATACATAGTTTGAGTCTTTTGCTCAGAAAAATTGATTGCAAGTAGAAATGGATGCTTTTATTGGTACATTAGCAGCATGTTCGCTGCTCGGAGCACAGACATGAAGGTCTCCTCAGGTTATTTCTAATGATGCTTGTCACACTGTCCTGGTGCTTTTTTGTCTGCGCGGGACAGATTCCTCTTCGATGAATAGGACAATTGCAAAATTGCAAACCCCACATACTCTTGACACCCTTATATACATTACTTTCATCATATGGCAAACAAATAAAAAGATTTCAGCTAAAGCGACCCTTTGTGGGGCCCGCAGGTCATTGCAGCACCAGCCCTACGGGAAGGATGCCCGATGATGAAGCATGATATCCCCAGGGATGTGTGAGGGCACCAAGAAATAACCCTTAGGATTCCCATTTCTCCATCCTCTCTTACTTTTCTTTATTTCTCTGCTCCCCGATGGGGACAGTACCCCCCTCTGATTTGATATAATTGCAAAATCAAGCCATTGGCTCTTCAGTTTGAATACATCCGTAACCAAGAGTGCTTACCTCTTGGTAGGGATTCTCAGAATTGATTCCATAGGCACCTGGGCCTGGAAGTGCCACACCCTTCTTAGATACCTGGTTGGGATGTTCTTCCCATCAAACTCCTTAATTACTGGTCGGCTTTGGGGCCTGGAGATCCCAGCTGCAGTTGAACTGCCTCAAAACAATCCTAAGAGGACACCACGCTTCTGCTAATGCTTCACAAGTACGGTTCTCTGCAACTGAAATTGCCCTGGCTGGATGCCTGAGCCAATGATGCACTAAGGCCAAGTTGAAAGTTAATGTCTTTTATTTTAACAAATTATTTCTCTTTTATTGACTATAGGTTGGGCTCTCGGTGAACATTCAGACTGAGATAAACCACCTGCCCTTCTGGAAAAATTGTGAGCTTACGTTTTCTGGATTGTGAGTGTGACCACCACATTAAGCTACAAAGCAATCAATGTAAATTGCATAACTGTGCCCAAGACGTCCATGTCTATTGACCTGGCAAGCAAGTTACATTTAGAGCACTGCAGCTAATCTGGCATTTAATTCCATGCAGCACAACTGGCTGTTGCTGATATCCAGCACCCAGCTGTCCGGTTTTAAAATGTTCTCGCACTGTGGCATGAACATCTCATCAAGGTTTCATGTTGAAGAAACTCCAAGTACTCTCGCGCGCACACCACGGCTCCACTCCATATTGTTGGCTATCTTGTGGTACATCCTTTTGAGTTATACTTCTATACGCTTGCGCCAACCTGCCGATCTGCCACCCTGAAGAACTTAACTTAAACCCACCCTGAAGAACTTAACTTAAACCTCCCGCACCCTCATCTCGTGGCATCAAAATATCTTCAAATTTAACCGAGCAATGGAGACCTGTACAGCCCAGCGAAGCAGAACCAACAACATTGTCCTTCAGCCCATGCATCATGCACAGCATTCTCCACACCGATCCATAGCAGGATGTAGTTGAACACAAGCCAGTGCAATCCATCACTAAACAATACATGAGTCTGCTCCAACCTCGCCGGCCAAGATCCAGTATGACGCGCCTCTAAGAGAGCGTGAACGACAAGAAAGCACCGTGTCTGAGGACTAGTGTGACTCCAGCCAGTGAGAGTCTCAGAACTCTAAACTGTGACCAGATTCCATAGCTCTTCGAGACCATACAAATGGTGGCAATGGGCGCTAGAGAACCACTTAACACCGACAGCAGTTTGTAGACTGCACTCTTTTGGGGTGTGGCCTATGATTAACCGCTCCCGCATGTACTAACCGCCATCCATAGTAGTTTGCTGGTAGTGTCTCCTGGGTGGCATTTTGTACACTGTGGTTAGGCACTGACAGCACCAATAATACACCTTAGTCCCTATGGCCCATCTCCCCAGTTACAACTGGTCCTAGTGTCTGCCTGGTCTTCTTACGAGTGCCTTCTGGGTAAGGGTGTGTCCTCCAGATGCCCCTGCGGTTGGCTGAAGGTTGTCAGCAGTGCACTGTGTCTAGAGCTCACATGGGTCTAACTTCACCAGGTGATGCACACACTAGGCCAGACCCTGAGTAATGCACTGCACCCCCCTCCCCCAGCTACGCTCTGTACACCCCAGTTAGGTACTGCAGACCCTAAACAGTGCTCTATGCACCCCATACTTGCTCTGCACGTCCCTAATAATACTGCACCCAGCCTCAGCCACTCTGCAGTCTTCCAGCCATGCTGTAAACCTTTCCAGTCACATTCCCTCAGTCACTAGGTACCAATGCGTACCCAGCCATACTCTCTGTACACTCCAGCCATACTCTCTACAGCCTGTGACATGCTTTACAAGTCCAAGTAGTGTGCTGCACACACTGGTAATGTGCTGCACACACTGGTAATGTGCTGCACACCCTAGTAATGTGCTGCACACCCTAGTAATGTGCTGCACACCCTAGTAATGTGCTGCACACCCTAGTAATGTGCTGCACACCTTAGTAATGTGCTGCACACCTTAGTAATGTGCTGCACACCTTAGTAATGTGCTGCACACCTTAGTAATGTGCTGCACACCTTAGTAATGTGCTGCAGAGCCTGATAATGTCCTGCACACACTGCTAGTGTCCTGCACACACTGCTAGTGTCCTGCACACCCTGATTTTATGCTGCACACCCTGATATTGTGCTGCAACCCTGATATTGTGCTGCACACCCTGGTAATGTGCTGCACACCCTAATAATGTGTTGCACACCCTAGCAATGTCATGCACACCCTAGCAACGTGCTGCACACCCTAGCAACGTGCTGCACACCCTAGCAACGTGCTGCACACCCTACCAACGTGCTGCGCACCCTAGTAACGTGCTGCGCACCCTAGTAACGTGCTGCGCACCCTAGTAACGTGCTGCGCACCCTAGTAATGTGCTGCGCACCCTAGTAACGTGCTGCGCACCCTAGTAACGTGCAGCGCACCTTAGTAACGTGCTGCACACCCTGATATTGCGCTGCACACCCTGATATTGCGCTGCACACCCTGATATTGCGCTGCACACCCTGATATTGCGCTGCACACCCTGATATTGCGCTGCACACCCTGATATTGCGCTGCACAGCCTGATATTGCGCTGCACACCCTGATATTGCGCTGCACACCCTAGTAATGTGCTGCACACCCAAGTAATGTGCTGAACACCCTAGTAACGTGCTGCACACCATAGTAACGCTCTGCACACCCTAGTAACGCTCTGCACACCTTCGTAATGTGCTGCACACCTTCGTAATGTGCTGCACTCCCTAGTAATGTGCTGCACACCCTAGTAACGTGCTGCGCACCCTAGTAACGTGCTGCGCACCCTAGTAACGTGCTGCACACCTTAGTAACGGGCTGCACACCTTAGTAACGTGTTGCAGACCCTGATATTGCGCTGCACACCCTGATATTGCGCTGCACACCCTGATATTGCGCTGCACACCCTGATATTGCGCTGCACACCCTGATATTGCGCTGCACACCCTGATATTGCGCTGCACACCCTGATATTGCGCTGCACACCCTGATATTGCGCTGCACACCCTGATATTGCGCTGCACACCCTGATATTGCGCTGCACACCCTAGTAATGTGCTGCACACCCTAGTAATGTGCTGCACACCCTAGTAATGTGCTGCACACCCTAGTAATGTGCTGCACACCCTAGTAATGTGCTGCACACCCTAGTAATGTGCTGCACACCCTAGTAACGTGCTGCACACCCTAGTAACGTGCTGCACACCCTAGTAACGTGCTGCACACCCTAGTAACGTGCTGCACACCTAGTAATGCTCTGCACACCCCGATAATGTGCTGCACACCTTCGTAATGTGCTGCACACCTTCGTAATGTGCTGCACACCTTAGTAATGTGCGGCACACCTTAGTAATGTGCGGCACACCTTAGTAATGTGCTGCACACCTTAGTAATGTGCTGCACACCTTAGTAATGTGCTGCACACCGTAGTAATGTGCTGCACACCGTAGTAATGTGCTGCACACCTTAGTAATGTGCTGCACACTTTAGTAATGTGCTGCACACCTTAGTAATGTGCTGCAGAGCCTGATAATGTCCTGCACACCCTGCTAGTGTCCTGCACTCACTGCTAGTGTCCTGCACTCACTGCTAGTGTCCTGCACATCCTGATATTGTGCTGCACACCCTGGTAATGTGCTGCACACCCTGGTAATGTGCTGCACACCCTGGCAATGTGCTGCACACCCTGGCAATGTCATGCGCACCCTAGCAATGTCATGCACACCCTAGTAACGTGCTGCACCCTAGTAACGTGCTGCTCACCCTAGTAACGTGCTGCGCACCTTAGTAACGTGCTGCGCACCTTAGTAACGTGCTGCGCACCTTAGTAACGTCCTTCGCACCTTAGTAACGTCCTGCGCACCTTAGTAACGTGCTGCGCACCTTAGTAACGTGCTTAGTAACGTGCTGCGCACCTTAGTAACGTGCTGCGCACCTTAGTAACGTGCTGCGCACCTTAGTAACGTGCTGCACAGCTTAGTGACGTGCTGCAGACCCTGATATTGCGCTGCACACCCTGATATTGCGCTGCACACCCTGATATTGCGCTGCACACCCTGGTGACGTGCTGCAGACCCTGATATTGCGCTGCACACCCTGATATTGCGCTGCACACCCTGATATTGCGCTGCACACCCTGATATTGCGCTGCACACCCTATTAATGTGCTGCACTCCCTAGTAATGTGCTGCACTCCCTAGTAATGTGCTGCACTCCCTAGTAATGTGCTGCACTCCCTAGTAATGTGCTGCAGTCCCTAGTAATGTGCTGCACACCCTAATAATGTCCTGCACACCCTAGTAACGTGCTGCACACCCTAGTAACGTGCTGCACACCCTAGTAACGTGCTGCACACCCTAGTAATGCTCTGCAAACCCTGATAATGTGCTGCACACCCTGATAATGTGCTGCACACCCTAGTAATGTGCTGCACACCTTAGTAATGTGCTTCAGAGCCTGATAGTGTCCTGCACACCCTGATAGTGTCCTGCACACCCTGATAGTGTCCTGCACACCCTGATAGTGTCCTGCACACCCTGATAGTGTCCTGCACACCCTGATAGTGTCCTGCACACCCTGATAGTGTCCTGCACACCCTGATATTGTGCTGCACACACTAGTAATGTCCTGCACACCCTAGTAATGTGCTGCACACCCTAGTAATGTCTTGCACACCCTAGTAATGTCTTGCACACCCTAATAACCTAGTAATGCCCTGTACACCCTGATAATGCCCTGTACACCCTGATAATGTCCTGCACACCCCTAGACATGGTGCATGTTCAGCCATGCTTTGCATTATGTCCGTTCTAACTGTCCACCCACTCTGCCAATGGTATTCAGACCTTCGGCTGTGCCTTGTGCACACCCAGTCGGGCTTTGCACAGTGGTGTACACCGCCTCGCACCCCCTCCGTCCCGCTCTGGTTTCAAAGCCACGCTGCACGTGCCCATTTCTGCAGGTGCCCGGAGTGAGGAGGCTGGTGCGTCCTGCTGTTGGAGGAAAGCTGTGCACAAGTCAAACCCCGGGTCTGGCCGCTCATATGTGAGGCCCATCTCTATGCGGAAGACCTTTTGGAGTCCGTTTTTTCCCCCTTATTAAATCATTGAAATCTGACGCTGGCAGCACCCCAAAACCGGACTCATTCATCGGGTGTCGGTCTGTTCCTTCCAGCTCACCGACCCCAGTGGTTATTCTTCAGGGGAAATATCCTTTGTGGAAGAGAAAGGAAGGTTGTGCGAATAAACTGGCGCCCACCAAAGCCAACCCCACAAACAGCCCACGCAGCACTTCCTTCGATGCAGCCATGAAAGAGGAATGAACATTATCCGGGTATCACTGCCTCCTCCGGGATCAACCACTGTAAGGCTCCCGCCTCCACCCCTACTAAGGACCCAGCGAACCGGCCTTTGGAGGAGAAACGAAGGCTGCTGGGAAGTGTCCATCCCGGTCACCTGTGCTGGACTGGCCTTTCGGGCAGCCTAGCACTGCCAATGGGCCAGCTTGAAAAAGAGTGCGTGTGGACGGGTTTGTTTGCTCGTGTCTGGGCCCATGAGACCAAAGAAAAGGCTCCCATTGGCTCTTCCAAGCAGGCCCACGTGGCAGCGCCAGGCTCCCCGCAATTCCAGTCCATCACTGGCTGCTAGAACCAACCTCCCTAACGCCCTCCTCTTTCCTCCCATCTGAGAATCGATGACATTGGCATGCAAAAGAGGAAGGGGGAATGCCAGGATACCCCCTGCCCATTTAGGACGAAACCAGAGCGGGGGAGGCAACTCTGTTGTAGAGCACCCCTTTCCTCCCACATCCCTCTGTCCTAAAAAATATGGGAAACTTGTCTGACATTGGACCAGTACTGAACAGTGAAATTGTGATGGGCAGGTCTGGGTCCCGCCCCTTAAACAAACCTCTGAGGCAAGTCACGCCCCTTCCGTTTTGATCAGTGTTCCTTTTTCCTTCCAATCCCTTCAGTTCCTCTCCCTGAAACTGTTCTCCGGATAAGCATAGCCTGGTCACAGTACTGAGAGGGCTTGTGATGCAAGGGTGAAGGTGGCCTTCAGCTCATCATGTGTCTGCACGGACAGGTGTAATATTCCTCTGGTGCAGGTGTTCTGCGGGCCCACCAGGGGGGTGCACCTTTGGGTGCTGTACTGGGCAGTTAAGCCATTGACTTTGGGTTACACAGCCCTGAGGTGAGTGATACAAGTTCTGGCTCCATAAACACGGCGGATCTCCGCGGGCCCTCACCAGGTCAGGGAGCATAGCGATACTTCATTTGTGAATGAATAGTTCATGCATGTAGGTCCACAGGTCTCCGGGTCCACAGGCCTGTGCCTGTAGGTCCACAGGTCTCCGGGTCCACAGGCCTGTGCCTGTAGGTCCACAGGTCTCTGGGTTTACCGGCCTGTGTCCGTAGGACCACAGGTCTCTGGGACTACAGGCCTGTGTCCGTATTCCACAGGTCTCTGAGGTCTACAGGCCTGTCTCTGTAGGTCCACAGGTCTCTGGGTATACCGGCCTGTGTCTGTATTCCACAGGTCTCTGGGGTCTACAGGCCTGCCTCTGTAGGTCCACAGGTCTCTGGGTCTACAGGCCTGTGTCCGTAGTCAACAGGTCTCTGGGTCTACCGGCCTGTATCCATAGATCCACAGGTCTCTGGGTCTACCGGCCTGTGTCCGTAGATCCACAGGTCTCTGGGTCTACAGGCCTGAATCCATAGATCCACAGGTCTCTGGGTCTACCGGCCTGTGTCCGTAGGTCCACAGGTCTCTGGGTCTACAGACCTATCTCTGTAGGCCGACAGGTCTCTGGGTCTACAGGCCTGTTCCTGTAGTCCACAGGTCCCTGGGTCTACAGGCCTGTGTCCGTAGTCCCAAGGTCTCTGGGTCTACAGGCCTGTCTCTGCAGCTCCACAGGTCTCTGGGTCTACCGGCCTGTGTCTGTAGGGACTACAGGCCTGTGTCTGTAGGTTCACAGGTCTCTGGGTCTACAGGCCTGTCTCTGTAGGTCCACAGATCTCTGGGTCTACCGGCCTGTGTCTGTAGGGACTACAGGCCTGTGTCTGTAGGTCCACAGGTCTCTGGGTCTACTGGCCTGTGTCTGTAGGTCCATAGGCAAGGCACCATGGACTATTGATTTTGGACCACTTGCCCTGTATGGATTGCTAGGGCCCAACAGTCAGACGGAATAGGTGCTAAAATCCTAAATCTGTTTACTACAAATCGGGCGGGAATTTGCAAACAGAACTTTGTCATACAGTTTCTGAACAAAAATAATTTGCAAAAATCAGCAATCTACCAAAGAGAAAACAATACTGCGACAGGACCTGGGAGCCAAGTACAGGGTTCTCTGAGAACAAGAATCAGAATTTGAGGGACACGTCACAAGAAGACAGTGTCTCCCATCCAGAGGGGCTTGGATGCTCGAAATCTGGGTAGCAGTGGCAAAGTGTGTGCAGTGTAAGCAAGCTGGGCTGTACCAGGCTCGGTGGGCAAAGAAGGGGGCAACAGGGAAGGCTGCCTAGCACCAGGGATAAGTAAGCTCAGGAGGGTTAGGCTGGTGTGGACTTGGCATTCTGGTGGCTGAAGAAGGGGGCCTCAAGGAAAGGCTGTCTGGAATCAGGACGTGGTAAATTGGAGCCAAACACGGTGAGACCAGGGGCCTGGGCCAATCCAAGAAGGTCCGGCTGGGTGGATCGAGATGACAAAAGGGCCTGGGTCTGGTGGTTGTTGCTTCTGATGGCCGTGGCTGAGGCGGTTTCATGAAACGACGTTTGTGAAAGGCGAGATTCTAGGAACATGAGCCGCGAGGTGGAAATGAGAGTGCATTGGCAACCTGTATAAGCAGAACTGGATTCTATGAAGATCCGGACCGGAGTCAAGAGAGCCATAGTGGCCTGGGACCCGGAATCCCCTCATGCCACTAAACAGGGCACATAAAGTTGCAAAGATTATTTTTTTTTAAATTGTTTTGCAGCCTTCTTGAAATATACGGGAAACTTAGCAACTTTACAAAGTTTCTGAAGTTTTTTGCTTCCCCATCCACGTAGAAATTGTGATGTTCAGAAACTTGTCAGAGCTTTTCCATGTTTAGCACCTGCAGAATGGTTCTGTATAAGATGCATTTGATTTTTCAAGAAAAATGTACTGTCTCTTGTTCTAGGGCATTGTGTATAGAAAGCTGCAGCAAAAGATAAACTTCTGCAATAATTCTGCATATATTAAGGACAAGTACAATGTGTACTCTGCGCACGGGGGGAGGTAAGCAGGGAAACTATTCAAACTTCTGAAAGGGCAAACATTTGGAACTTTGCAAATCTCTGCCCAACCCCAGCCACCCAAAAAAAAAAATCTAATCATACTTCTGAAGCAGCCTGTGCAGAGGGCTGCGATAAGAGTGCCCAGAAGGAAGGACGTTGCCCACGCCGGATTCTGAGCCCGCCTCCTTGTGTCAGAAACCCCAGGCAGGGACTTGAGGGCCTTGGTCAGGAGCCTGGTCTGTTTTCCTGGAGTCCGATGGAAGTCTCTCTTACTTCATACATCTCCTTCGCCCATGATTCCTGTTAAATCAAACATGACTGTGGTAGCAAACATCCTGTAGGCAGCCAGCTGTACATATGGTTATTTGTATAGAGCAGCGATTCTAACCTGGGGTCTGGGATCCTTGGAGGTCCGCAACACCCACTCAGGGTGTGCACGACTATTTAAAAGATTTAAAAAAAATTGTGTGTGTAAGTATATGTATGTGTGTGCGTGTGTGTGTATATGTGTGTGTGTATGTATGTGTGTATATATATACATACATATATATATATATATATATATATATATATATTCAAACCAAAAGTGCCCTAGAGCAACGAGAGGGCACTCGACAGTGTTCTGTCATCCGGCTTTGAAATGCAGCCTGCCTTCCTGCTCCACCATTAATTATCTTGCTGACGCGTTTCAAGGCCGAAGGCCTCTTCTTCATGGGCTGCTGAAAAATCACATTTGAGCCTCGCATTAATTGAATTTCCGGCTTTATTTGTTTCCATTCAAGCCCCCCAGTGGGCGTGTGCTAAGTGCAATCTCTCTTAGTGCATGATGGGACATGGAGTCCCTAATGCGAGCATAAGTGTTCACTTGGGGTAAGTTCAAATGTGCATTCATCATTAAAAGCTTTTTTAAAGTCCTGTAGTAGGTGACAGAGCGTGCAGACAGGCTCAATTAGAATATAGAACTCTGTGCCATCGGTATTGAACAGTTCAACGCCTCAGCCTCTATATATACACACACAAACCTTTTTAAGTGGTCAGTAAATGTTAAAGACTCCAGTTAGTATCCTTATTTTGTTTTTTTTGGGGGCAGTGCAAGTACAACAACTGCAATCCAGTAAGGACATTTATGGCCTGAACTGGTGTGCACCGACAAAAAGCAAGCATGCACTAGAGATAAAAAGGAAGTGATACTGTAGGACAGGCTTCTCCAACAAGTAGCTCGTGACCTAATGGTAGCTCTTCAGCTACTTGTAAGCAGCCCTCCTGTTTGCTGTCAATCTTATCAAATTAGAAGCTTGTATTTGTTTTAATTAATATATGTACACCAAAATTGAAAAGCATGTATTCAAGATGAAAATATGTGCATTTTCTGAACTTTTTTCAGAAGCTCATGTTTTGGGAAAAATGGTTGAACTTGCAAAATATATTTAAAGCTGATATAAGTGATAAATCCTGTGGCGTCTGGAAGTCTTGTTACTCATAGTATTATCTTGATCCTAGGTCATTGCAGCTCTGCATTTTATGTCTTACCCATGTCGAAATTGATAAAGCCTTTTATACGTCGCCGAGGTGATCACTGCTAACAATCTTGCGTGGGGAGGTCAATGTAATTATGTTTGATGTGGTCACTATTACAACACTAATATCAGTAGCTAAGGATAATTTGGGACCCCTGTGCTAGTATCTGGCATATTGCTTCATCTTTTAGAAATGATACCAAATTTTGAAAAGCTCCAACCTTCCAATTAAAATGTACATTTTGATTATAGCATCATTTTGTTTGGCGTACACTTGTTTCTGTATTTTGCCTAACGTTTCAAGGTTCAAATCATAGTGATTGCTTCAGCAGCGATCCCTGCTTCCAGTGGTGATTCAGTGGGGTCTACAAAGGCCCAAAGAGTAAGAACCGCTGGTATAGAGGTCTCATGCAGAAAGAGTGGGAACAGAGGGCCGAGTGCTGTAGGGTTTCTCATCCCAGAGCTACCTCCTCTGTGTATCTAATAACTAGAGATTAAAAGAGAACTTCTCCTTTGCTGCTCCAGGAACCTCTTTACGTTACTCTGGGTCACCAGCTGTTTAACTGCCCATCTTGCCCTGCACGGGCGCCATCAGCAGTGCAAGCATGAGGTATCAATCTATCTGTATTTGTAGAGCGCTGCTGATCACCTGTGAGGGTATCCAGCTAGACAATAACTACTTTGACTGTTAGACTGGACAAGAGTTTGAGAAACTATCAGAAGCAAAATGTTGTGAGCCTATTTGACTAGTTAAGCAACTGAGCAAGACATTATGGGTGCCCCTGGGGATGGAGAAGCTGACGTGCCATGCAAGAGCCCACCTGTGTAGGCAATGTTGGCAAAGCTCCAAGTTAAAAGCTAACAAAGCAGTTTCTAGTGCTGCCACTTGGGGGCAGTGCGGTGCACACAAGTTGATTGGCTGAGACAGCATCCAATCAGGTTATTACAATGCTGTTTTAACACCTGGTTGGCTGCAAATTGTTAGGCAGGCGTGTGTTGTTCTGCCCAAAGTGGTAACTTGGCCAAATAGACAGAACAGACTCACGGTCTCACCGTGTATGCAGCTGTTTGTTCAACCTCTATCAAGCAGCATTCGGGACTTTAAAGGAAGTTAAGAAAGATAATAAAATCTGTAGAGGATTTACTTTGTAAATTGAGCATTCATGGTAAAGATTTAATTTTGATGGAAGTATTACAGTAATTCTTAGACTACTAGTCATATGTATGTGACCACTGTTTATTTACACCTTTTGCTGTGCCCATCTTTCCTCATTGTGTTTACTCATTGAGTTAGATGATAGAAGTGAGAAAAGAAGGGGTCTATTCAACATGTGCACTAAGCCTTGGAAATGTGTGAGCGGCATGTACTGGGGAAAGAAAAAGGAAGAAGGATTTTGCCTGGTCTTAAATGTGTGGGTGTTAAATACAGGAGTAAAGACATGGGTGCTCTGCCACTAAGTTGCATCCTGCAGCATTCAGACCTCATTGAGACAGTCGTCTTAGTTACTTCAGGCATTTAGAGAAGGTGGAGGTTTGTAGCCCTGCCGTGTGGTTTGTTGCATACGAGGGTGCCTTTTACAAAGTTTGTAGATTGGTAGTGGCCGCCTTGGAACCCACATTCTTTGGAGCGGGGTGATCTGGAGGCCCAGGTGCTTGGGGTGTTGCTTGAAGAACAGGATCTTGAGTTCCTTTCAGATCCGAAGGATGGAGGGTGCACAGTGTATGTCCACGGGGTTGTCGTCGCTCGCTCAGGGAGCGTAGCATAGGAAGCCCTGAGGATTTTGTTGTCTGTTTTTGAATTTCCTGATCTCTAGTCTGCCGGTGTCCTTGCTGTGCTCATTGCCAGGTGAGGTGGAGTGCCTTCGTTGAATTCCTTGTGGGAGATGTAATTGTTCGGGCCGGGTTGAGTAGGAGACAGTGGGTAATCTGAGTGTAGTTGTTGATGTTCCAGACCTCTGAAGATCTCTGAGGTGTGCTGCGGCATAGACAATGCTCTTCATAGGTACCCTGAGATGCTGGTGAGAAGGGGGTTGCCTCTGTTGAAGCGGGGACCAGAGCTTGTGCGGCTCTTCTGATTTCATCTTCCAGGAGACAGGGATTCATTTGTTGCAGCAGTGAGAGTGGGGCAGAGTATTACCTCCCATTCAAGGAGGCATAGCATCGGCTTATGCATGTATTAAAGGGAGCAGTGAATGGCTTACTCTTGCAGTTGTCATATCTGAGTGATGAGGGATGTAAGTGGCGCTGAGGCACATCACCAGGACAGTGTGAAGAGCATCATTAGTACGAGCCGGAGGAGACATTCATCTCGGTGCTCTGAGCAGCAGCATCTCTGAAGAGCCTTTATATGCATCAAGTTCTAATCGGAGGGGGCTTCTCACAGCTGAAGGCTCTAATCACGTTTGCACTTTGCTGTGTGTATTTATAAAGCACTCCAAGAGGGGTGAGGGTAGCTCTTTTACGGGGAATAGAGGCTCTAAGGCAGGGTGAGTCCCTAGGGGGCTGGGGAGACTGGGGTAGATTCAGAATTCTCCAGCCTTCTGTTCTTGGACTTGGAGACATCTAACCTGTCACCTTATTCTAGATTGTTTGGTTTTTGTGTTTACTTCATTTTACCCAAAGAGTTGTGCAAACCAGAAGAAACCTGGTGGAAAGGAAACTGTAATGTAACTAGGGGTAGGCCGAATGTTCAGTTCTGCTGGCGAAATTGGCGTAATTTTGGCCACTCTGGGTTATTCCTTATTGTGGAGTTCTGGCCAGATTCTGCCAATCGACGGGTGGTGGAAATTTTCTCCCCCGAAGCTCCAGAATATGTGAGCTGGCGAGCACAAGCGAGAATTGGCATGCCCTAGTGCGATTTTCTAATGCGGGCGGTCAGAGGGCTTCCATTCGAGTAGATTTGCTGCCGCTCGAGTAGATTTTCTATTTGAGTGGCAGGAAAATGAACTCAAATGGCCGTGCGCTTTTGAGCAACGCATGGTGCCGTTCAAGATGATTTTTAGCGGTGCCCACGCTACTAGTGCTAAATTGCAACGTGAGTTGCATATTTTCCACCAGTTGGGGGAATTCCACAGAATCTCTTAGATTTTTTCTGGCTTTAGTTCCGCCCACCTCTAAATGTAACTAAAAACCACTTTCAATCATTAAACTCAAGTCTGGATGAATAACTCAAGGAGATGGGCTTCCAGCAAGTTCTTACAGCTGTGTACGGTGGATTTACTACTCGTGGTGAGGACAGGCAGTTCATTCCACAGTCGAGGCGCTAGAAGAACACGAGCAGAATTGGAGCGGAGCACCTGGGGGTTGAGGAATGGCAAGAAACAAAGCAGCATGAAGAGTATGAGAGCGAGATGTAGAGAAACCAGAGAGCGGTAGTAAAGTGGGGTCAGTAAGTGAACCCCTCTGAATACAAGAGGGAGAATGTGAAACAATGGTGTTCAAGTAGGGGGTGGTCAGTGAAGATGAGCACGGTGTGTGAGATGTGTGCATGATGCGGAAGATGGGGGGAGGGCATTGAATCTCAATGTAGAGAGCACAATAATTAAAAGATTAAAGCAGAAGTTTCAAAGACCAGAAGGAAGAAGTGAATAGATTTTGCATTCCAGATGTTGCAAAGGCGCCCAACATTATAAACGGGCAACTTAAGCCCCTTCACTAACTCCCTACATTGAAAAGAATCCAGTTTACGGTACTCACTGTGGCTCAAGGAGCCTTCTTCAGCACTTCAGTGTCACGCTCAGTTTCGCAATCCTTTTTGAAAGTGCCGCCCTCTGTTGGCTGGAGCAGGTGGAATGGTCCTTGTAGTGGAGAGAGCCACACTTAGATACTCTTCAGAAGCATCTCTGAGAAAGGGACCACCTTGGCCAAGACATAGTTGAAGACCTGCCTCTTTTCACAGTAATGTCTTCTCTTGTCACCCCATAGCTTCCTGCAGCCAGCGGTACATTCTCTGTCCCCCTTCCATCATTTATTTTATAGCCCCTGATAACTCCTTCAACATGCAGAGCTAATACAGCAATATAGGTTTTAATCGGGAGCAAACACAGGAATATTAAAAATATTTAGTATTCCCTTGTCATATTTCCTAGTTATACCCTTTATTATTATTTCCGTCTGTCATTAATAGTTGTGGTGGCTCTCCCCTCTCCCTCCTGTTCTGGGGTGATGGCCTCTGCCTTACGTACATTTTTTGCTCCGTTCCTTGGCGCAGTATCTTTAACAACAATCTCCGCTTGCAACTCACCGGTCAGCCCGTCCTTCATAAAAGCCTGCTCGTCTCATGCCCTCATGTGGTCCCTGACATATGGACTTGGCCCCGAAACATATGGACTTGGCTCTCCTTTTTGCTTTTGCTGTATTTTTGTTAACTACTTCTCATTTGACTCTCCAACGCATTGTGTTTGTGAGCGCGGATGAACTCAGTGTGATACAGTAGCGGGCTGCCTTCTTTACTGGATTACTTTGCACGTTAGAGTGGTGTCCACGCCCCTCTCAGGCATCGGCATCACTAGTGTGGATGTGATCATCTTTGTGAGGACTTTATCTAGTCTTTGTATATTTAGAACACTCCCAAATAGGTCTGCTTCAAGTCTTGGAGAACTGAAGAGATCTTTCCACGTTCCTGTCATTGATCTCAAATCGATGTGACTCAACAGAAAGTCTCTTTGGTAAAGAAAGAGATCAGGTTTCCTGGTGGTGGTGGAGGAAGATGAGGTTGTTCAGACTGAGAGGAGAAGAGGTGAGCAGAGGAACAGTCTTTTCCTCCTTCTCTGATTGTTACCGGCATTTTACCATTATAGAAGAGGCTTTTCCTTTTCTTTAGAGACTTCTTTCCTCAGGTTTTTTCACGTCATATCTTTTGAAAGTCTCTCTCTCCTGAATCCTCTCTGTCAGTACAAGATCTTTCTTCCACATTCTCCCCTCATGGTCTTCTCCTGATCGAGGCGCCTAGAGGCCCTTCAGTTCATAAAGTGTGTATAACTAATGACCACCATAGTAGGACTTCTTCTTAGTGGGCTGTCCTTCGCAGCAGTACATGATGACACAAGTCTCTGTTGGGAGCCGTCTTGTGATGAGGGAGAAATGGACCGCTCCATCACCCATATCCGTCTCTGCATGGTCTAAATACAATTCTAAATTTTTAGAGGGTGCATGATTGGCAGGCCTTGGACTTTAAAACATATTTCAGTCAAAATGTCTACATTGTTTATTTATTTTATAGTCTTGGAGTTGGAGATGCATATTAGAGCATTTATATATTTTCTTGTTCTGGAAACAGAGCTTGTCCGAGTGGGGTTTAATATATATTACATGAAGAGCTAGAACAGAATTGATACCTTTTTGTTTTTTACTTTCTTTTCTGAATAACCGATAGTCGTGTTTGATAAGTTCATTGAAATCCTCTTGCAGGACACCAGGTCTTGTCGTATTTGAGGCCCAAGTGAATCTCCATTTTTTTTTTTATAGAAACCGAAGCCTCGTTGTTTGGTTCTTATCCCGCCTTGGGCAGTGGCCCAGGGAGCGACAGAAGAAAGTTTGAGATTTCTCCTTTTGGGTCTTGCTTGCCGAGAGGTGCCTCCAACCATAATGCGTTATAGTGTAAGGATGCGTGTCTGATGTCTCCAGGCCTGGATAGCTGTTTCTAGGAGGGAGCCAAGGGTCTCTTGTTATGGACGGAAATGGAAGCCCCCAACCCTCTCTACCTTCCCGGTAGTAGACGGAGCAGATACTCAGCCGAGTTCTTCCCACAGACCCTCCCGTGTTCGCTGCTCAGCTTTTCCAGTGTGTCCTTCACCCCTGTAGAGGTAGGTTTGCTTGAGGCTGCTGCCCTTTTGAAGCCCATGGACTGCCTGCCTTCTTGCAACCTGTGACACAAAATAAAGATTATAAATAATATTAACCATCTTTATAATGTTTGGTGACAAGACAAAACGCATGGGAGGTCAGGTTTTTAACGGGCAGAACCCGAAAAACATCTGCCTTTAGTGTAAACAAGGAAGGCCTCTGCCAAGAACATATTTGCGAAATTACATCCCTTGTTTAGACAAGCTGCCCTATAGAATTCCATGAAAAGTGAGCTGTTGACTAGTCTGGAAGGTGATGCATAAATACAAGTTATTCTAAGCAAGGAAATCGCATGCTGATCCCAGAGCAGTACTCAACAAGTGATTACAGCTACTGTAATAATGTCTGTAAAAATGTAGTGTTCATGTGGTGTCTTCTTACTGTTATGATCTGTAGTTTGTGGCTACTGTAATAATTTCTGTAATAAGGTAGTGTTTTATAGGTGTCTTTTTCCTGTTATGATCTGTAGTTTTTGGCTCCCGTAATAATTTCTGTAATAATGTAGTGCTCATGTAGTGTCTTCTTACTGTTATAATCTGTAGTTTGTGGCTACGGTAATAATTTATGTAGCAATGTATTGTTTATGTGGTGCACTTTTACTCTGATGATCTCTAGATTTTGGCCATTGTATCTGACTAACACCTGATGCTTGCGGGGTGCCTTGGTTCATTATAATCTAGAGTTTGTGGCTCACTTTGTTTCTTTGATAATCATTTCTTTGTGGGTTGGTTTGTTTCTGTGATAATGTAGTGATTGTGGGTTAGTTTGTTTCTGCGGTGATCTGGTGGTGTTTATAGGTTGTTTCATTGCCATTGTGCTTGCAGGCAGTTGTGGTTTTTTTTTGCTTTCTTTATGTGTATTTATTTACAAGGGCACGTGGCAGTTCCAGTGAACTGCTGTATAAACAAACAAAAACAAGCATTGGCATAGCCAATAGGTCTCGCCTTTGGGACCTTAGAAGTGTTTAGTTACCCAGCACAATATCCTTGGTGCAACAACATCAAGTGTTGCATGGCTAAACACTTATAAGGTCCCAACGGCGAGACCTATTGGCTATGCCAATGCTTGTTTTTTCTTATCTGCAAGCCGTTTTTATTGAGTAGATCAAAAGGGCGAGCAAGAGTTTTCTGAGATATGTCTGTGTTTGGGGAGCCCCGATAGGGGTGAGAAGTGGCCGTGAATGAGTGTCCCGTACGTCTGGCCAGCAGCGTGGAGCCTCGGTAAACATCCTGGTGACACGAGCACAGGGCACGTCAGTCACAGGCGCCGGGCACGGCCGACGCACCAGTGGATAATGGCGCCCTAACTTGAGACTTTAAGCAGAGCCAGATAACCTCATCTCACATAATGTCCGAGTGTTAGCCGCTCTGTTGTGCGGCCACTTCAAAGGGAAGAAGCGCCTCACGGCCCTTCCCCCACAAGCCCACTTGTGCATAGAAACAAAACAATGTCAGTTTCCTAATCTCGGTAGGAAGTAAAGCGTATGGAGCACTACTAATCACGGCAAAAACAAACAAGGACATGGGTGCAGACTTTAAATGACACTGTCCAGTTCAGACATGTCAATAAGACGTAGTAAGACGCACGGCCTCAAGTGTCCATGTCTACAGATGCAGAGCACTAATTAGCAGTACAAAGCATTAGCTGTATTAATCACATTTAAAGTGGCACAGAAAGCTGCTTCAGCACTTTTGGAGAACGTGCTACCTCAATGTTATTTTCGTCATCACCATCATCAAACAAGAAACAAGCAATGGCTGCACGGCCGTGAAACTGACACGGCCGCGCGGCCGCGAAAGTGAAAGTAATCGCGAGGGAAGCCAGATGGCGCGTGAACGCAAGCTGGTCGCCAGCAAACTGCTGTTTGCACTTCCAAAACCCGCTTACTGAAACTCTCGCCAGAACAGCGCATGCGCTGGCTCAGGCGAGACCTAAAAAAGACATGACCTGAAGAAAGGGTGACAAATAAGAGTGGAGAATCGAAGCATTGTGCAAAGTTGCAGTTTTGTGAGTAGTAAACAGTGATGACAAATACACCATAAAACAGGTCACACAGCTTAGTTTTAAAATGCACTTATTTACAGTGGGTTTTGTTTCCTTCCTAATTCGGTTGATGAGATGCATTATTCCTATGATAATCTGCTCTCTGTGTTTGTTTCAATAATCTTGTATTTGGGTGGTGGGTTGTTTCCTTGGCTTTCTGATCTTTGTAGTATTTGTTTTGTTTGTTGGCAAGGTGCTTTGTTTCTGTGATAATTTGCTATGGGAGAGGTGGATTATTTCTGTGGCAATTTAGGGCCAGATGTGCGACCCTAAATTGCGGTCGCAAACGGGCAATCGGCCCGTTTGCGACTGCAATTTAGGGCATGGCCATGTACAAGTCTCATTTTTCGAATCAGTAAATTTTACCGATTCGCAAAATGAGGTTTGCGATTCGCTATTAGGAAGGGGCATGCCAAGGTCGTCCCTTCCTAAGAGCGACTCGCATTTGTATGTATGAATGTTTTGCAACCGCAATTGCGGTCGTAAAACACTCCAATTTACCACCTACTTCAAGTAGGTGGTAAACCATTCGCAAACGGGAAGGTGGTCCCCAGGGGACCCCTTTCCCTTTGTGAATGGGTCAAAAAATATTTTTTAAGGGCAGGCAGTGGACCTTGGGACCACTGCCTGCCCTTAAAAAATGAAAGTGAAAAGTTTCATTTTTCTTTTTTTTTAAATGAATCCTGTTTTTCCTAAAGGAAAACAGGCTGCATTTTAAACAAGCATTTGCAATGCAATAGGTCTCGCATTTACATGAGTTTGAGCTATTGGCATTGTAAATGACAATGCCTTTTATTTATGTTTTGTTTTTTAAAACATAAATGAAAGGCTTAAACTCTTGCAAATACGCGACCTATTGCATTGAAAATGCTTGTTTTGGTAGGCACCGGGAGATTAAGTGATTTGCCCAGAATCACAGGATATTGAGCCCACGCAGAGACTCGGACCTGGTTCCTCAGCGTCAAAGTCGGCAGCTCTGGTCGTCAGGCCACATCCTCGAAAAGTTATCTTTAAGGCTTTTAGGAATGGTATAGAATTATGAAAATGCATAGCGAAGGTTCAGAAATTTGGCCACTATTCCTTGGAAGTAACATTGTATTCACATCGTTGTTTTAATTTCACACCTATACAATACTTCGAAATCACTCTCCCTGATATTGCATGCCCATGTCGATTGTGGTAATAAAAACTCTAAACACAGATCCATAACAATAAAGCCTCTAGACGAGCAGATATGGATTATCTGGCTAAGAAAAAATCAGTGCAATTTATGAGAGATGCATGGCTAAATGAAAAATGGTTCCCTTATCTGGATATTTTACCAAACCACTGTTACAGACAGGAGATTTTAAAACTGAGAATTGGTATAAATCCCTGGTTAGTAAATGAAGAACTAAAAACAAAAATGCTGCATCAGGATGGGTACTGGAAGTGCATACTGGGAACTAAAGGCGATATATTGCACATCTTGTTAGACTGTGTAACAGTATTAGAGCAGCGTAAACGATATCTTCGCCCAATATTTCTAAAACATGATATAAGGCTACGGATACAGGCGGTTAAATTACTTACTGAAATGCCTAATCTCGAGATTGCGATTGCACTAGGGAACTATATGAAGGAAGTCAAAAGGTTCCTTAGTGAGAATTAGTCTTTATTTTTATAAATCTTAAACTACTTCTATTTTTATAATGATAAATATTTGTATAGTATTTTTAAAAAAATTTAAACTTTGTACAATTTTTAGAAAGAGTGGTGTTGCCCTGTGCAGAAAAGTCATTTTTGCTACTTTCTCACCGATAATCTATCAACTTTTGACATTGAGAATGTATAAATTGTGTTTTGCTTTTTTTATTGGTATTACCACTGTTTAAAGACAATGGTCTAAATAAACATAATTTTGAATTGATTGCATGGCGAGCATTTGGAACAAGTTGCGATACGAAGACGTTTTTAGAGAAAAGTTGACTAATTTGCTATTTGAGCTCATGTGCGCTATGAACCTGAAAAAAAACACACAGTACATGAGTCGGTCAGCGTCTTAATATAAAACAGTAGATGCTTCAGAAACCATTAGGAAAGGGAGAAAAAAACACTCACCACAGCTTTTGTAAGACACTTCCAAGTCGCCAGTTTTGTACACAGTGTGCACGGGCCATTCTTTGTTTTCGATGAGAGATGCCATACGTAATAATAACAAGCCGAAAGCATCCAGGGCTGGGCAGAGACGGTCTATGAAGACAGGACAATCCACCTCTTGCAGACAGAGCAGGTCTGCGTTGTAGCCACAGAGCTCCTTGCTCAGTAGGGTCTGCCTGCAGTCCACGTCCAGGGCGTAGGGCGCACAGTAGGGGTAGAGCCCGACCCGGGAGTGCTCGGTCTGCATGTACGTGTCCGCCAAGATGTTCTAGGAGACTGTGCAGAGGAGCGACTCGGCGCTCACCCGCTGTGTGTACAGGTGCCGCTGTTCAAAGGCGCACACTCCAGGCCCGGCCTATACCGTGCAGCTGGCCTCTATCTCCCAGGCGGCTCCGTACTGCGAGGGGTCCACACTGCCCGGGGTGTAGTGCAGCTTAAGCCGCAGCCCGATGTCTGCATTGGTCGGTGTGTAGACCCACTGGCTACCAACGGGGGCCCAGCCTCCTGGCTCCTCTGGTGCCTCCTTGAACCAGCTGAAGCGCAAGGCCTCCAGCTGCCCAAACTCTATGTGCAAAGAAGGCACACAGCGTACTACAGCCTTCTCCATCCCGCGAGGTGTGCTACAGGTGCTGGAGCAGGCGTAGGACCGGAGCGGGTAACCCGGGACACACCGTAGTAGCTTCCAGGCTGAGAGCCTCAGCATCAACCCGGCGCCCGCTACACAAGGGCGGTAAGGATTCTAGCTAACGGGCCCGGCAGGAAAGCCATATTACCGGCTTCCAGGAATCTCAGTTTACACCGGCATAGACACAGAAAAAAGACTAAATGTACACCCGTGGGAAAGACGAGTCGGCTGGTGATTTCCTACGACCAAGACCAGTTTGGGAAGGTGTCAGCCTGCCTTCTGTTCACTTTCGGCCGATTTCTTCACACGGTCTGGACAGAGATTCGCGATGTATGTCTGTTTTTATTTCGATTTCCTGTCACACAGTATGCAAGTCTATTTCTCTTACGTACAACATCCGATCTCTGCAAAAAACAAGCACGGAGGAGCCGAACGCGGGAATCTAAACCAGTGGTGCGCACGCACCACAGAGGAGCGGGGGCGAGGGAGCCTGTCGTCTGTGCCGCGCGCTGATGCGCGTCCTAGACATGGACGGGAATGGGCGGAGCAAAGGCGGGACATGCGCCAGCCTTTGCCCAATTGCGTGCCGTTTTTTTTTTTTTAAAAAGCACGCTACAGCCAATGCCAGCCTGCGAAAGCAAAACCACACGCACAAGCGTGTGGTTAGCTTTCTGAAGCCCATACAAGAGGTCTCGCGCTGCGCGAGCAGTGCTGCGCACTGCAACACTAGGCGCAAGACCTAAAAAACTGCTTTATTTAAAAGTATGCAAAAGAAACAATTGATGGACGGAATGCTGGACAATGCAAACATTCACCCCCAGTCACAAGGATCTGGGTTAAATCCATCGTTCTTTTGCTCACCACACCACCCCAGTTTGGAACCAGCCATATGCAAAAGAAACAATGCATTTGTCGCCCTAAGTGGGAAGGGTATGCCCAGACGTGGGTCCCGTGCTCACTACACCACTGGATTCAAGCTAGCCTGGCTGAAGAAGGGTGATGCCCTGAAACCGGTCCTAGGATGCTTGTTTGCGGTCCAGGGAGGACCTGGCTTGGCAGTTCGGGCTGGACTGTTCCCACAAGGAACAGGGTCAAGACTGATTTGCATATGGCTGGGTCCAAACTGGGGTGGTGTGGTGAGCAAAAGAATGATGGATTTAACCCAGATCCTTGTGAGGGGGTGAATGTTTGCATTGTCCAGCATTCCGTCCATCAATTGTTTCTTTTGCATTTGTCGCCCTAAGTGGGAAGGGTATGCCCAGACGTGGGTCCCGTGCTCACTACACCACTGGATTCAAGCTAGCCTGGCTGAAGAAGGGTGATGCCCTGAAACCGGTCCTAGGATGCTTGTTTCCGGTCCAGGGAGGACCTGGCTTGGCAGTTCGGGCTGGACTGTTCCCACAAGGAACAGGGTCAAGACTGATTTGCATATGACTGGGTCCAAACTGGGGTGGTGTGGTGAGCAAAAGAATGATGGATTTAACCCAGATCCTTGTGACTGGGGGTGAATGTTTGCATTGTCCAGCATTCCGTCCATCAATTGTTTCTTTTGCAATTATTTAAAAGTAGTCACAGACATGGTGGTCTGCTGACCCCAGCAGGCCACCATCCCTGTGAGTGCTAGCCATTCCCAATGGGGTCGCAAATTGCGCCTGCCTCATTATTATTGAGGCATGCAATTTGCGACCCCATTAGGAATTGCAAACCGTGTCTGAGACACTGTTGTACATCCCAATTTGCGAGTCGCAAATGCAACGCAATTTGCGAGTCGCAAATTGGTAGGCCGTACATCTGGCCCTTGGTGTTTTTGGAGTGGCTTATATTCTATATACCCTGTTTGTATTGTGCATCGTATGCTTTACAATCACCTGTTTATATGTGCTTTTTTAAATTTCTGGTGTTTATCATTTGCTTGTGCGGTGCTTTGTTCCTATTACAATCTGGTGGTTTTGGGATGGATTGCTTCAATTTTATTGCAGTGTTTGCATCTTATTTACCCCGATAATCATGTGTGTGGTGGTTGGTTCCTGTGATCATCCGGTGATAGTGAGTTTGCTGGTTTATGTGATAATCTGGTGCTTGTGTGGTGAATTTCTTCATTTGTATTGAAAGGCGTTTTTCCTTGGTAGTTACATGTGGGCGGATATTTTACTTCCTGTGAAAATCTAGTGCCAGAAAAAAACTCTGGGTGATACACTAATGGTCTTAAGGAACTGACGGTGCTTCTGTGTATGTTCGTTATATATATTGTGTTCATGGGTAAACATTTGTTCTTTATAATCTGTAGTTTGCAGTGTGTTTGGCTCCTTGGAAATATGCGGGGTTCTTTGTTCCCATGAGAATGTTCTTGTTCTTGGTTGGTTGGTTTCTGTGATAACCTGGTGTTTGATGGATTGATTCATTTATAGTGTGCTGTCTGTATGATTCTTTTCTTACTCGTGTTTGTAGGCTTTATTCTTGAAGTACTCCGAGGATAGTGGTGGGTTGGTTCTAATCTTAGATAATTTGGTTTCTAGGGGTGACTTTGTTTTAATCCTAATGTTTGTAGCATGCTTTGTTCCTTTGATAACCACTTGTAGGTGCTTCCTTTCTTAATTCGGTTGTTGTAGGGATCTTTGTTCCCTTATTAAGCTGGTATTTGTCATGACTGGAGTCCCTGGTTCCGCTGGTGTTAATGGGGTGCCTTGAGTCCCTGATAATGCTGGTGTTGGAGGGGCGGGGGGTGGGAGGGGTGCCTTGAGTACCAGATCTCTCTGGTGTTTGTGGGGTTCCTCGAGTTCCTTAGCCCCACTGGTATTTGTTGTGCCTGAAGTCCCTGATCCCTCTGGAGTTTGCTGGGTGCTTGGAGTCCCTGATCCCTCATTTACTTGTGGGGTGCCTTGAGCCCCTGCTCCCTCTGGAGGTTGTGGGGTGCCTTGAGTTGGTTATGCTGGTGTTTGTGGGGTGCCTCGAGTCCCTGATTCCTCTGCTGTTTGTGGGGTGCTTGGAGTCCCTGATCCCTCATTTACTTGTGGGGTGCCTTGAGCCCCTGCTCCCTCTGGAGTTTGTGGGGTGCCTTGAGTTGGTTATGCTGGTGTTTGTGGGGTGCCTCAAGTCCCTGATCCCTCTGGTGTTTGTGGGGTGCCTCAAGTCCCTGATCCCTCTGGTGTTTGTGGGGTGCCTAGAGTCCCTGATCCCTCTGGTGTTTGTAGTGCCTTGAGTCCCTGCTCCCTCTGGAGTTTGTGAGGTGCCTTGAGTCCCTGGTTATGCTGGTGTTTGTAGTGCCTTGAGTCCCTGGTTATGCTGGTGTTTGTGGGGTGCCTCAAGTCCCTGCTCCCTCTGGAGTTTGTGGGGTGCCTCTAGTCCCTGGTCCTTCTGGAATGTGTGGGGTGCCTCGAGTCCCTGATCCCTCTGGTGTTTGTGGGGTGCCTTGAGTCCCTGCTCCCTCTGGTGTTTGTGGGGTGCCTGGAGCCCCTGATTCTACTGACGTCTGTGGCGTGCCTCGAGTCCCTGGTCCCTCTGGTGTTTGTAGTGCCTTGAGTCCCTGGTCCCTCTGGTGTTTGTAGTGCCTTGGGTCCCTGCTCCCTCTGGTGTTTGTAGTGCCTTGAGTCCCTGCTCCCTCTGGAGTTTGTGGGGTGCCTTGAGTCCCTGGTTATGCTGGTGTTTGTGGGGTGACTCGAGTCCCTGATTCCTCTTTTACTTGTGGGGTGCCTTGAGTCCCTGGTCTCTTTGGTGTTTGTGGGGTGCCTGGAGCCCCTGATTCTACTGACGTCTGTGGCGAGCCTCGAGTCCCTGATTCCTCTTTTACTTGTGGGGTGCCTTGAGTCCCTGGTTATGCTGGTGTTTGTGGGGTGCCTCAAGTCCCTGATCCCTCTGGTGTTTGTGGGGTGCCTCAAGTCCCTGATCCCTCTGGTGTTTGTGGGGTGCCTCAAGTCCCTGATCCCTCTGGTGTTTGTGGGGTGCCTCGAGTCCCTGATCCCTCTGGTGTTTGTAGTGCCTTGAGTCCCTGGTTATGCTGGTGTTTGTGGGGTGCCTCAAGTCCCTGGTCCCTCTGGAGTTTGTGGGGTGCCTCTAGTCCTTCTGGAATTTGTGGGTTGCCTCGAGTCCCTGATCCCTCTGGTGTTTGTGGGGTGCCTCGAGTCCCTGATCCCTCTGGTGTTTGTAGTGCCTGGAGTCCCTGCTCCCTCTGGAGTTTGTGGGGTGCCTTGAGTCCCTGGTTATGCTGGTGTTTGTGGGGTGCCTCGAGTCCCTGATTCCTCTTTTACTTGTGGGGTGCCTCGAGTCCCTGATTATGCTGGTGTTTGTGGGGTGCCTGGAGTCCCTCGTCCCTCTTTTACGTGTGGGGTGCCTCGAGTCCCTGATCCCTCTGGTGTTTGTGGGGTGCCTCGAGTCCCTGATTCCGCTGCTGTTTGTGGGGTGCCTCGAGTCCCTGATCCCTCTGTGGTTTGTAGTGCCTCGAGTCCCTGATCCCTCTGGTGTTTGTAGTGCCTTGAGTCCCTGCTCCCTCTGGTGTTTGTGGGGTGCCTGGAGTCCCTGCTCCCTCTGGTGTTTGTGAGGTGCCTCGAGTCCCTGATCCCTCTGCTGTTTGTGGGGTGCCTGGAGTCCCTGGTCCCTCTGGTGTTTGTGGGGTGCCTGGAGTCCCTCGTCCCTCTTTTACGTGTGGGGTGCCTTGAGTCCCTGGTTGCTCTGGAGTTTGGGGGTTGCCTTGACTCCCTGAATCCTCCTTTACTTGTGGGGTGCCTTGAGTCCCTGCTCCCTCTGGAGTGTGTGGGGTGCCTGGAGTCCCTGATCCCTCTGGTGTTTGTGGGGTGCCTTGAGTCTGTGATCCCTCTGGTGTTTGTGGGGTGCCTCGAGTCCCTGGTCCCTCTGGTGTTTGTGGGGTGCCTTGAGTCCCTGCTCCCTCTGGTGTTTGTGGGGTGCCTTGAGTTGGTTATGCTGGTGTTTGTGGGGTGCCTCGAGTCCCTGATCCCTCTGGTGTTTGTAGTGCCTTGAGTCCCTGATTCCCCTGGTGTTTGTAGTGCCTTGAGTCCCTGATTCCCCTGGTGTTTGTGGGGTGCCTGGAGTCCCTGATCCCTCTTTTACTTATGGGGTGCCTTGAGTCCCTGCTCCCTCTGGTGTTTGTAGTGCTTTGAGTCCCTGATCCCTCTGGTGTTTGTGGGGTGCATTGAGTCCCTGGTTATGCTGGCGTTTGTGGGGTGCCTTGAGTCCCTGCTCCCTCTGGTGTTTGTGGGGTGCCTGGAGCCCCTGATTCTACTGACGTCTGTGGCGTGCCTCGAGTCCCTGATCCCTCTGGTGTTTGTAGTGCCTTGAGTCCCTGCTCCCTCTGGTGTTTGTGGGGTGCCTGGAGCCCCTGATTCTACTGACGTCTGTGGCGTGCCTCGAGTCCCTGATTCCCCTGGTGTTTGTAGTGCCTTGAGTCCCTGATTCCCCTGGTGTTTGTGGGGTGCCTGGAGTCCCTGATCCCTCTGGTGTTTGTGGGGTGCCTGGAGTCCCTGATCCCTCTTTTACTTATGGGGTGCCTTGAGTCCCTGATCCCTCTGGTGTTTGTAGTGCCTTGAGTCCCTGATCCCTCTGGTGTTTGTGGGGTGCATTGAGTCCCTGGTTATGCTGGCGTTTGTGGGGTGCCTGGAGTCCCGGGTCCCTCTGTGGTTTGTAGTGCCTCGAGTCCCTGATACCTCTGTTGTTTGTAGTGCCTTGAGTCCCTGATTCCCCTGGTGTTTGTAGTGCCTTGAGTCCCTGATCCTTCTGGTGTTTGTAGTGCCTTGAGTCCCTGATTCCCCTGGTGTTTGTAGTGCCTTGAGTCCCGGATTCCCCTGGTGTTTGTGGGGTGCCTGGAGTCCATGGTTCCTCTGGTGTTTGTAGTGCCTTGAGTCCCTCCCTGATCCCTCTGGTGTTTGTAGTGCCTTAAGTCCCTGGTCCCTCGGGAGTTTGTGGGGTGCCTGGAGCCCCTGATTCTACTGATGGCTGTGGGGTGCCTGGAGCCCCTGATTCCGCTGCTGTTTGTGGGGTGCCTGGAGTCCCTGATCCCTCTGGTGTTTGTAGTGCCTTGAGTCCTGATTCCCCTGGTGTTTGTAGTGCATTGAGTCCCTGATCCCTCTGGTATTTGTAGTGCCTTGAGTCCCTGATTCCCCTGGTGTTTGTAGTGCCTTGAGTCCCTGATCCCTCTGGTGTTTGTAGTGCCTTGAGTCCCTGATTCCGCTGCTGTTTGTGGGGTGCCTGGAGTCCCTGATTCCCCTGGTGTTTGTAGTGCCTTGAGTCCCTGATCCCTCTGGTGTTTGTAGTGCCTTGAGTCCCTGATTCTGCTGCTGTTTGTGGGGTGCCTCGAGTCCCTTATTCCCCTGGTGTTTGTGGGGTGCCTCAAGTCCCTGATTTCCCTGGTGTTTGTGGGGTGCCTGAAGTCCCTGTTCCCTCTGGTGTTTGTGGGGTGCCTCGAGTCTCTGATCCCTCTGGTGTTTGTGGGGTGCCTCGAGTCCCTGATTCCTCTTTTACTTGTGGGGTGCCTCGAGTCCCTGATTATGCTGGTGTTTGTGGGGTGCCTAGAGTCCCTGGTCCCTCTTTTACTTGTGTCGTGCCTCGAGTCCCTGGTCCCTCTGGTGTTTGTAGTGCCTTGAGTCCCTGGTCCCTCTGGTGTTTGTAGTGCCTTGAGTCCCTGATTCTGCTGCTGTTTGTGGGGTGCCTCGAGTCCCTTATTCCCCTGGTGTTTGTGGGGTGCCTGGAGCCCCTGATTCTACTGACGTCTGTGGCGTGCCTCGAGTCCCTGATCCCTCTGGTGTTTGTAGTGCCTTGAGTCCCTGCTCCCTCTGGTGTTTGTGGGGTGCCTGGAGCCCCTGATTCTACTGACGTCTGTGGCGTGCCTCGAGTCCCTGATCCCTCTGGTGTTTGTGGGGTGCCTCGAGTCTCTGATCCCTCTGGTGTTTGTGGGGTGCCTCGAGTCCCTGATTCCTCTTTTACTTGTGGGGTGCCTCGAGTCCCTGATTATGCTGGTGTTTGTGTCGTGCCTCGAGTCCCTGGTCCCTCTGGTGTTTGTAGTGCCTTGAGTCCCTGGTCCCTCTGGTGTTTGTAGTGCCTTGAGTCCCTGATCCCTCTGGTGTTTGTAGTGCCTTGAGTCCCTGATCCCTCTGGTGTTTGTAGTGCCTCGAGTCCCTGGTCCCTCTGGAGTTTGTGGGGTGCCTGGAGCCCCTGATTCTACTAATGGCTGTGGGGTGCCTGGAGTCCCTGATCCCTCTGGTGTTTGTAGTGCCTTGGGTCTCTGATCCCTCTGGTGTTTGTAGTGCCTTGAGTCCCTGATTCCCCTGGTGTTTGTAGTGCCTTGAGTCCCTGGTCCCTCTGGTGTTTGTAGTGCTTTGAGTCCCTGATCCCTCTGGTGTTTGTAGTGGCTTGAGTCCCTGATTCCCCTGGTGTTTGTGGGGTGCCTGGAGTCCCTGGTCCCTCTTTTACTTGTGGGGTGCCTCGAGTCCCTGGTCCCTCTGGTGTTTGTAGTGCCTGGAGTCCCTGATTCCTTGGTGTTTGTGATGGACTTTGTTTCCACCATAAAGTGCTGCTCCACCCTCTGCTTGTGCGTTGCTTTGAAGTTACTTGACCAGCGCGCCCCTCCCCCATGTGGTTAGTGGCACCTATGCAATTCGAGGATTCTTTTTGGGGTCGGTGAAGGAGAATCCCCCCTTAGTACTTTTTAAGATCCCTTTGACCATGTTAGGGGGAGACCCGACAGAGCACCATCTTCTGTAGGTTTTTCCTCTGATGTATCCTCCCTGTTAGAGGGGCCACGTGCCTCCTTTCTCCTCTTGCGCGTGATGCAGAGGTGAAACCAGCCGCGCCGCCCCCAGGCAGCCTCCTGCCTTATTGCAGCTAAATTGCTTTGTGAAGATCGAAGGGAAAATGACCAATAAAAGGCATAGAAAATATCCCTGGCCTAAGGTGGATATAAAAAGAGGCTGCACATTGAGCGCTTGGCGTGGTGAGCTCAGCAGTAAGTCCGCGCAGCTTGTTCGTCGGAATTGATGTTCAAGGGCTGCCATATATCTGGTTTTATGTGGCGCTATTAGCAGCCTGTGGTGTCGCACTGCTACACTGCACGAGACTCCGACTGCGACTAACGGAGTATGCTTTTCAGATAGTGCGCATTGTTAGCTGAAGGACCTCTAGGCACTTGGCACCTAGTGCCTCTGACTGCCTGACATTATACTCCAAGCTCCTTAGTCTGCCTGTCCATGTGCCTCGAGCTCCTCACACTCTGTCCCCTAGTCTCCTCGCACTGTCCATCACTAGCTGTACCTGTCCCATAGGCTCCGCACACTGTCCATCACTAGCTGTACTTGTCCCATAGGCTCTGCACACTGTCCATCACTAGCTGTACTTGTCCCATAGGTTCCGCACACTGTCCACACTAGCTGTACTCGTCTCATTGGCTCCGCACACTGTCCACACTAGCTGTACTTGTCTCATTGGCTCCGCACACTGTCCACACTAGCTGTACTTGTCTCATTGGCTCCTCGCACTGTCCATCACTAGCTGTACTTGTCCCATAGGCTCCGCACACTGTCCATCACTAGCTGTGCTTGTCTCATTGGCTCCTCGCACTGTCCATCACTAGCTGTACTTGTCCCATAGGCTCCGCACACTGTCCATCACTAGCTGTACTCGTCTCATTGGCTCCTCGCACTGTCCATCACTAGATGTGCTTGTGCCATTGGCTCCGCACTCTGTCCATCACTAGCTGTACTTGTCCCATAGGCTCCGCACACTGTCCATCACTAGCTGTACTCGTCTCATTGGCTCCTCGCACTGTCCATCACTAGATGTGCTTGTGCCATTGGCTCCGTACACTGTCCATCACTAGCTGTACTTGCCCCCTAGTCTCCTCACACTGTCCATCACTAGCTGTACTTGTCCCATAGGCTCCGCACACTGTCCATCACTAGCTGTACTTGTCTCATTGGCTCCTCACACTGTCCATCACTAGATGTGCTTGTGCCATTGGCTCCGCACACTGTCCATCACTAGCTGTACTTGCCTCCTAGTCTCCTCACACTGTCCATCACTAGCTGTAATTGTCCCATAGGCTCCGCACACTGTCCATCACTAGCTGTACTTGTCTCATTGGCTCCTCGCACTGTCCATCACTAGATGTGCTTGTGCCATTGGCTCCGCACACTGTCCATCACTAGCTGTACTTGCCTCCTAGTCTCCTCACACTGTCCATCACTAGCTGTAATTGTGCCATTGGCTCCTCACTCTGTCTATCACTAGCTGTACTTGTCCCATAGGCTCCGCACACTGTCCATCACTAGGTGTACTTGTCTCATTGGCTCCTCGCACTGTCCATGACTAGCTGCTTGTGCCATTGGCTCCGCACACTGTCCATCACTAGCTGTACTTGCCCCCTAGTCTCCTTGCACTGTCCATCACTAGATGTGCTTGTGCCATTGGCTCCGCACACTGTCCATCACTAGCTGTACTTGCCTCCTAGTCTCCTCACACTGTCCATCACTAGCTGTAATTGTGCCATTGGCTCCTCACTCTGTCTATCACTAGCTGTACTTGTCCCATAGGGTCCGCACACTGTCCATCACTAGGTGTACTTGTCTCATTGGCTCCTCGCACTGTCCATGACTAGCTGCCTGTGCCATTGGCTCCGCACACTGTCCATCACTAGCTGTTCTTGCCCCCTAGTCTCCTTGCACTGTCCATCACTAGCTGTAATTGGGCCATTGGCTCCTTACATTGTCTGTGTATGTGCTGAAGACTCCTCAAGATATCTGTCCATGTACCTAGGTCCTCACAATCTGTACATGTGCTCTGAGCTACTCATACTGTTTGTACATGTGCCCAAGCTCCTCTCAGTCCATCCATGTACCCACACCCCTCGCAGTCTATGTACCCACACCCCTCGCAGTCTATGTACCCGCGCCCCTGGCAGTCTGTCGGTGGACCCGCGCCCCTGGCAGTCTGTCGGTGGACCCGCGCCCCTGGCAGTCTCTCCCTGTACCCAAGCTCCTCGCAGTCTCTCCCTGTACCCAAGCTCCTCGCAGCCTCTCCCTGTACCCAAGCTCCTCGCAGCCTCTCCCTGTACCCAAGCTCCTCGAAGCCTCTCCCTGTACCCAAGCTCCTCGCAGTCTGACCGTGTGCTCCAAGCTCCTCGCAGTCTGTCTGTGTACCTATGTTCCTAACCGTCTGTACATGTGCTCTGAGCTCCTCACAGTTTGTACATGTGCCCTGGACTCCTCACACGGTCTGTCCGTGTACCCAAGCTCCTCACACAGTCTGTCCGTGTACCCAAGCTCCTCACACAGTCTGTCCGTGTACCCAAGCTCCTCACACAGTCTGTCCGTGTACCCACGCCCTTCGCAGTCTGTCCGTGTACCCACGCCCTTCGCAGTCTGTCCGAGTACCCAAGCCCCTCGCAGTCTGTCCGAGTACCCACGCCCCTCGCAGTCTGTCCGAGTACCCACGCCCCTCGCAGTCTGTCCGAGTACCCACGCCCCTCACAGTCTGTCCGAGTACCCACGCCCTCACAGTCTGTCCGAGTACCCACGCCCTCGCAGTCTGTCCGAGTACCCACGCCCTCGCAGTCTGTCCGAGTACCCACGCCCTCGCAGTCTGTCCGAGTACCCACGCCCTCGCAGTCTGTCCGAGTACCCACGCCCTCGCAGTCTGTCCGAGTACCCACGCCCCTCGCAGTCTGTCTGTGTTCCAAGCCCCTCGCAGTCTGTCTGTGTTCCAAGCCCCTCGCAGTCTGTCTGTGTTCCAAGCCCCTCGCAGTCTGTCTGTGTTCCAAGCCCCTCGCAGTCTGTCTGTGTTCCAAGCCCCTCGCAGTCTGTCTGTGTTCCAAGCCCCTCGCAGTCTGTCTGTGTTCCAAGCCCCTCGCAGTCTGTGTTCCAAGCCCCTCGCAGTCTGTCTGTGTTCCAAGCCCCTCGCAGTCTGTGTTCCAAGCCCCTCGCAGTCTGTCTGTGTTCCACGCCCCTCGCAGTCTGTGTTCCACGCCCCTCGCAGTCTGTGTTCCACGCCCCTCGCAGTCTGTGTTCCACGCCCCTCGCAGTCTCTGTGTTCCACGCCCCTCGCAGTCTGTCTGTGTTCCAAGCCCCTCGCAGTCTGTCTGTGTTCCAAGCCCCTCGCAGTCTGTCTGTGTTCCAAGCCCCTCGCAGTCTGTCTGTGTTCCAAGCCCCTCGCAGTCTGTCTGTGTTCCAAGCCCCTCGCAGTCTATCCGTGTACCCACGCCCCTCGCACAGTCTGTCCATGTGCCCAAGCTCCTCACATTTTTGATTCAAGTACAGTATGCTCTTTCTGCTTTAGCTATGTGGCCCGGACTCCTCACTCAGTTTGTTCATGTACCAAAGCTCCTATAATCACAGTCCTATCTTCGGTCTAGTCCATGGACACTCAGCACTGCTTAGCGTACAGAAACCTCGACAAGAAATACCAGCACTGTCACCAGGATGGCTGAGTGTAGATCTCTGAAAGTGTCTCTCAAGGGTGGTAAGATAGGTTTCCTGTTGTCGCTACTGCAGCAAGATAACATTGTGTACAAATGGGTCTGTCTAAGGTCTTTGTAATGCACATGTAGTCCCTCACGCAAGCTCAGAAGAGGGCAGCTTCTTGAAGATGGTTTGTCCGCTGTGCAGCAGGCCACATCGGCGTGGGCATACTCTTTCGGTCGAACAGCAGCAGGCTTCTGACAGCAGCTCAGTGGAGCGAGCACAGGCCCTCCTCACTCAAGGGTAAGAGGGCCGTGGAAAGCATAGGATAGGGCCAGCAACACTGGCTTAGCGCCGCACAGCAATCTGTAACAAGTACAACATTGTATTGTATCATTTCTATAGCGCTTTCATTACTCCAGTCCAAGCCACGTTCCAGGACACCTGGAAACATGTCATCGTCATACCCCTCCTCAAGAAACCATTCGCTGACCAAGCCGCACTTTACAACTTCGGACCCATCTCTCTCCTACCACACCTGGCTAAGATCTTAGAGAAACGAATCAACCAATACCTCACTGACCACCTCAGCAAGCACCAGTTCCTCAATGCCATGCAGTCCGGATTCAGTCCCAACCTCAGAACAGAAACCGCACTCATTGCCGCCACAGACAATATCCGCATGATCCTCGACAGACCAGACACGGCAGCCCTCCTGGACCTCTCTGCAGCAGTTGACACGGTCTCACACCCCGTCCTCATCAGGCGCCTGCACAAGATTGGCATCCAAAGACCCGCCCTCTGCTGGATCTGCTCCTTAACAGATAGAACACAAGCTGTCAGCCTGGCACCTTACTCCCCAGAAGCCTGCCAACTCATCTCCGGCATGCCTCGAGATTCAATGCTGAGCCCCACCCTCTTCAACTCATACATGATCCCTCTGACCAACATCATCGGTGCACACAACATCAACATCTTCTCCTACACAGATGACACACGCAACTCATACTCTTCCTCTCAGACAAGAAACAAGTTCACTGCCTGCATGACCGGAGTCGCTAACTGGATAAAGGCCAGCCATCTCAAGCTCAACGCTGACAAGGCAGAAGTAGTCATCTTCGGCAAGAACACCTCATCATGGGACTCCAACTGGTGGCCCGCCCAACTCGGACCCACACCCAGAACCCACACCAGGAACCTCGGAATAATCATTGACATCAAACTGGACATAACTGCACACGTCCATGCGGTCACTGCATCCTGCTGCCACACCCTGAAGATGCTGTGAAGATCTTTAAATGGCTCCTCACTAATGCACTAGTTACCAGCAAGTTGGACTCTGGGAATACCCTCGCTAGAGCAACTCACTAGAAGAGTACAAACAACCCAGAACTCTGTACCCAGATGCATCCTCAACCTCCCGCACAAAACTCTCATCACACCGCACCTCAGGGTTCCACACTGGCTCCCGATACACAAACACACTCAATTCAAACTTCTCACACACATTCAAGGCCCCACCTACTTGAACAGTCACATCCCCTTCCACCAATGACCTAGACATCTCTGCTTTGCAGGACTCCTACTCGCACACATTGAGCGCATACACAGAACCAGATCAGGAGGACGAGCGCTCTCATACATCACTCAAAGTGTGGAACGGCCTCCCACTCCACATCAGAGCATCCTCTCTTGAATTCCGCAAGAAGCTGAAGACCTGACTTTTCAATTAACCAATCTACCCGAGGCAGGGCCAGGCACACACACTCGATACCCTCGCGGGTGGCAGTGCACTGTATAAATGCACATTGCCTAAATGCCCGGAGTTATTAACACGGGTCGAGATTAATTCAAGCATTCTTACATCACTTTTTCATTTGCTGCAGTGTGCAGCCCTAACTGGAGCAGGTATGCACAGACCTGGATCCCGTGCACACTGTGCTATTGAAAGCAACTTATACCTGGCTTATGAGCTCTAATAATGATGAAACCGGTCCTGCATTGCATGTGTTCTGGTTTGGGGAGGACTGCAGTTTGGGCTGGAATGTTCCCATTGGAGCAGGTTCAAGACTGATTTGCATATTGCTGGGGACAAACTGAGGTAGCATGGTGTGCAAAATAACGATGAACTGGGATGTGCCCCTGAGTAATTACCGATGTCTGGCATTAACTCAAGCCTTCCATCTGCCACCTTATTGCATAACACTAGAAGTGCTGCCCCCTATCTCTGGGAGCCTGCTAGTGTCCAGGGTGCGCGCACTAACAAGACACCCATACATTAGATTGCTTTTCACCAGTGCACAACGCAGAACCGCAGTATAAATCCAAGGCTGCCTTTCCCTGCCATTCTCACACATACTGACTTCACCCCAGTCCTTCCGGCCTGTGAGAAGATCCCGTCTCACAGAGTCGCACATGTTTACCGTGTGAGCTGTTTAGCAGGTAGGCCAACTGGTTTTATTCTATTTGGATCAGTGTTTTGCCAGAGCCTTGGAGGCTTTTTGATAGGGCTGTTAAGCTTACATTTCTTCCAAGTTCTCCCATTTTTCGAGGTAACTAGTTCATACATTTCCGCTGCCCCTGTACCTCCCTTTTCTCGGGC
Source organism: Calotriton arnoldi (assembly GCA_963921515.1). Lineage (NCBI taxonomy): Eukaryota > Metazoa > Chordata > Amphibia > Caudata > Salamandridae > Calotriton > Calotriton arnoldi. The sequence continues at coordinate 735,311 of CAWUFW010001065.1, read as the reverse complement.
CCAAGGCGCTGTGTGGCGCCGGCGGGTGCTTCCCTTCGGGTCCGCTCGTGCTGTCATTTGTCTCACGGTCCTCTGATCTTTCTTCTTCCTGATGTGCGGCCTGTATGTGAATCTTAATTCCAGTTAGACTGGAACCAAGGGGCGGAGCTTCCATTGGTACAACAGGTGCAGTGGCACCGGGGCCCACTCAACCCTGATTGTTGCTGTATTTTATTATTCAAACAGTAGGGGGAGGGGGCATTAAATTCTTTCTCTAGGGCCCATGATACACTGGCTACGCGGGGCCATTCGATACTTTACCTCATGTAGCCTCACATACCGCGTTCCCAAGGCCCGGCCGAAGGTAAACTGGCCTCTGTTTGCTTTGCGGACCAGTTGCCAGAATTCTCAGGAGCCGCGGCGAGTCTTCTGTTTGTCTTCCGGTTGGCGCTGCCCGCCTTTTCTCATTGGGCGTGGGTGGGGTACGTGCCAACCAGCTGTGGCTGCGAGGAACACTTCCCTGTCAGTGCTGCTGCCAAGAAGTCTACATTTATTTAATGTAGGAGCTTCGTAAAGCGCCACACATCACCCACTGGAACATAAAGCGCTACACATCACCTACTGGAAGAGAAGATAAAAGATAGGAATTCTGAAGAATAATGGAATTCTGAGAAACATTGGGAGTGAGTCCAGCCGAACCAGTCCTAAGAAAAATACTGAAAGGGGGTGGGGGGGGGCTAATTAGCATATTTTATTCAGTATTACTTCACAGGAAGTGACATGAAATAAGTGATGTTGTTATTCCTCACTTAAAATTTGACGGGCCTATTTTACCAACAGAAGCTATTTGAAAAGAATGTTTATGATTTGTGTTAGATATAAATCACTCATTGTTTTGTACATTTAAGTGTGTAAGTGATCTCAGTATTGGCTGAAAAGGAAAATATTTTTAATCAGAAATATGGAGCTTGGTTTTACATCTTTAAACTGCGTTTAGAGAATAAACCGTGTGCTGGGTCTATTTGTGGTACAGTCAAAGTTGCTGTTAATGTGTGTTTGTTTTCTGCTTGTGTTATTTATCCGGTTTCGGAGCACAAAAGCGCAGCACATTTTCAGTTCATAAGGAGACAAAAGGGTTATTGGTGTGCTGTTCTCTTTTAGTTCTCAGATAAGAGATTCGAAAATAGCCTTCTAAGGGCCTCTCGCAAATAAAGGCGGAGCCTGCCAGTGCAGAGGGGTTTAAACAGCCTGTGGACAGATCGCAAGCAAACAGTGTTAGCATTTTTTTTCCTCTCTCTTGCCAGGGCGTCGTTTCTGGTTCAGATGCATCAAATGGGGAGAGGAGTTGGCCTAACGGCTAGGGCGGTTGACCTCGAATCTGGGGAACTGGGTTCGAGTCTCGGCAATGACACTGAACATCCTGTGATTCTGGGCAAATCACTTAAATACATCTCTAGCAAAGAAAATACTAACCCTCTCCCACCAGGATCAAATACTCGGTTAGAAACCTGGAAGTTGAATATAGAAATCTTAGCTCCAACGATTGCCACAATGTGTGATCTGGCACACTCTGCACTTAAGTTGTTAAGCCATAAATCAAGGCGCTTAGAAGTCTTGGTGAGCACTTTCTCATGTTCCTCTGTAAGACCCTCCCACTGTTATCACCTTTAAAGGTGATTGCAGTTGACATTGGGATTCCTGGTAACATCACCTGACACACATCAGTGTACCCTCAGTAACTCTTCAGTTATTCAGCTGTAGTGTTTAGCATTTCTATACATAAACTTTAACACCCCAGTAGGTCCTTTTGTTTCTTCCTAGCCACTTGTGATAAAATGGTGGCTAGGCAGAAGCCCCCCGCTGTGCGCACCGTCCACCAATGGACATTCCAGTTCACCAGTTACATGTGCATACTAGATCCAGTAGCATCCAATGGGTCTCTCCGTAAATGAATGTCCCAATCATAAAAAATACCAAAATAAAAATACATTGACACCAATAAACCTCATTGAGCCTCAAAAACCATGTATTTCGCTGGAATCAATTGTTATTTTCTCCATTGTGGTTGGTGAAATGTCCTAACACCTATAGATCAGTAAATCACCATATACAACTCTTGTGAACATGGTGAAAGGGCCACGTTTGCACCTCATACCAGAAGGCATGGCTTTGGGGGCACCGTAGGTTTACCAGAAAAAGGAAGTTTGGTAGGCAAAGGGTACAGAATGGGCTATGCCGCTCCCCCCTCAGAAGGCACCACAGCCCCCACCAGTGACGGATGAGCCCCCATATCACCAACAGAACCCCACTGCCAGCCTTTCATCTCCGCTCGCGAAGCACGGCTGACTCGGATTACTGCTCAAAATAATGTCTTATATTAATATGCATATGTTCAGAGGCAATCGGGAGCTTTAGCTAATGCTAACTGCTCTGTAATGGTTTCATCGCAGCCGGGGGGTGGGGGGAGTTGAGTACTGTGCCCCTCGCTGCCCCATTTACGTTGTGCCCGTGATTTTGTCTGTTTTTATCCCCTTTTTCCTTCTGTGCCCTCGCTGCCCCATTTACGTTGTGCCCGTGATTTTGTCTGTTTTTATCCCCTTTTTCCTTCTGTGCCCCTCGCTGCCCCATTTACGTTGTACCCGTGATTTTGTCTGTTTTTATCCCCTTTTTCCTTCTGTGCCCCTCGCTGCCCCATTTACGTTGTGCCCGTGATTTTGTCTGTTTTTATCCCCTTTTTCCTTCTGTGCCCCTCGCTGCCCCATTTACGTTGTGCCCGTGATTTTGTCTGCTTTCCCCCATTTCCTTTCCGTGCCCCCGCTGCCTCTCGCCATTCCCCGCCGCTGCATCCCTGCGGCCCCGCCCCCTGACTGCCCATTCGCTGCCCCTGCCTCCCGCCTCCCAGCTGCTCCTCCCTCCCACCTCCCCATAAATGGCGGCCGCTGCGCGGTGAGGAGAGCGACCCTTGACCTTGCCAGGTAGGTCGCTCCCCACCACACAGCTCCGCCTGTGTTGTCTGCCCGCTGCTTCTGCAGGTAAGATCGCCCCTCAGCTGCGGCCCCGGTGCCCGCACTTCTTGCTTCCCCTTTTTTTCCTTCTGTGCCCCTCGCTGCCCCATTTACGTTGTGCCCGTGATTTTGTCTGTTTTTATCCCCTTTTTCCTTCTGTGCCCCTCGCTGCCCCATTTACGTTGTGCCCGTGATTTTGTCTGTTTTTATCCCCTTTTTCCTTCTGTGCCCCTCGCTGCCCCATTTACGTTGTGCCCGTGATTTTGTCTGTTTTTATCCCCTTTTTCCTTCTGTGCCCCTCGCTGCCCCATTTACGTTGTGCCCGTGATTTTGTCTGTTTTTATCCCCTTTTTCCTTCTGTGCCCTCGCTGCCCCATTTACGTTGTGCCCGTGATTTTGTCTGTTTTTATCCCCTTTTTCCTTCTGTGCCCCTCGCTGCCCCATTTACGTTGTACCCGTGATTTTGTCTGTTTTTATCCCCTTTTTCCTTCTGTGCCCCTCGCTGCCCCATTTACGTTGTGCCCGTGATTTTGTCTGTTTTTTATCCCCTTTTTCCTTCTGTGCCCCTCGCTGCCCCATTTACGTTGTGCCCGTGATTTTGTCTGTTTTTATCCCCTTTTTCCTTCTGTGCCCCTCGCTGCCCCATTTACGTTGTACCCGTGATTTTGTCTGTTTTTATCCCCTTTTTCCTTCTGTGCCCCTCGCTGCCCCATTTACGTTGTGCCCGTGATTTTGTCTGTTTTTATCCCCTTTTTCCTCTGTGCCCCTCGCTGCCCCATTTACGTTGTGCCCGTGATTTTGTCTGTTTTTATCCCCTTTTTCCTTCTGTGCCCTCGCTGCCCCATTTACGTTGTGCCCGTGATTTTGTCTGTTTTTATCCCCTTTTTCCTTCTGTGCCCCTCGCTGCCCCATTTACGTTGTGCCCGTGATTTTGTCTGTTTTTATCCCCTTTTTCCTTCTGTGCCCCTCGCTGCCCCATTTACGTTGTACCCGTGATTTTGTCTGTTTTTATCCCCTTTTTCCTTCTGTGCCCCTCGCTGCCCCATTTACGTTGTGCCCGTGATTTTGTCTGTTTTTATCCCCTTTTTCCTTCTGTGCCCCTCGCTGCCCCATTTACGTTGTGCCCGTGATTTTGTCTGTTTTTATCCCCTTTTTCCTTCTGTGCCCCTCGCTGCCCCATTTACGTTGTGCCCGTGATTTTGTCTGTTTTTATCCCCGTTTTCCTTCTGTGCCCCTCGCTGCCCCATTTACGTTGTGCCCGTGATTTTGTCTGTTTTTATCCCCTTTTTCCTTCTGTGCCCCTCGCTGCCCTATTTACGTTGTGCCCGTGATTTTGTCTGTTTTTATCCCCTTTTTCCTTCTGTGCCCCTCGCTGCCCCATTTACGTTGTGCCTGTGATTTTGTCTGTTTTTATCCCCTTTTTCCTTCTGTGCCCCTCGCTGCCCCATTTACGTTGTGCCCGTGATTTTGTCTGTTTTTATCCCCTTTTTCCTTCTGTGCCCCTCGCTGCCCCATTTACGTTGTGCCCGTGATTTTGTCTGTTTTTATCCCCTTTTTCCTTCTGTGCCCCTCGCTGCCCCATTTACGTTGTGCCCGTGATTTTGTCTGTTTTTATCCCCATTTTCCTTCTGTGCCCCTCGCTGCCCCATTTACGTTGTGCCCGTGATTTTGTCTGCTTTCCCCCCATTTCCTTTCTGTGCCCCCGCTGCCTCTCGCCATTCCCGCCGCTGCGCTCCCTGCGGCCCCGCCCCTGACTGCCCATTCGCTGCCCCTGCCTCCCGCCTCCCAGCTGCTCCTCCCTCCCACCTCCCCATAAATGGCGGCCGCTGCGCGGCCGCGCGCTGGCGCGCCTAAGGCGCGCCTAAGGCAAGCCCGTCTGCGCCCGTCCGTGCCTGGACCGCGCCCAGCGCCAGAACCCCTGGATCCCACCGATGCAACACTACTCGACGGACCTACGACGCCGCCACACTCACCGCACTCAATGCCGGCCGGAACCCTGTCTGCTACCGAGCCTCACCGAGACGCACCCACGGACCCTTCACCTGCCAAACCTGCCGATTCACCTGCCCCCGGACGTGCACCACCTCCGCCAAGTCGAGCACCAGCAGCAACAACCTGAAATGCATCCTGTTGAACACCCGCTCCGTCCACAGGCACGCCGTGGAACTCTGGGACCTGCTCGACGCAACAGCACCGGACATCGCCTTCCTCACCGAAACCTGGATGAACGCCTCCTCAGCGCCCGACATCGCCATAGCCATCCCGGACGGATACAAGATCACCCGGAGGGACCGCGTCAACCAGACGGGAGGAGGCATCGCCATCGTACACAAGAACACCATCCGCATCTCGACTAACTCCGACGAGACCTTCACCGCCGCCGAACACCTACACTTCCAGATACACACTGACCCCAAGACCACCCTCCGAGGCACCCTCATCTACAGACCCCCGGGACCACGCACACTATTCAGCGAAGACATCGCAGACTTCATCAGCCCGCACGCCATGCCCTCAGCCGACTACATCCTCCTAGGGGACCTCAACTTCCACCTGGAGAACAACAACGACAGAAACACCACCGCCCTGCTGGACAACCTCGCCAACCTCGGACTCAAGCAACTGGTGAACACGCCCACCCACTACGCCGGCCACACGCTTGACGTCGTCTTCTCTTCCAGCAAGCACATCTCCTTCAGCCACGCCACCGGACTCCACTGGACCGACCACAGCTGAGTCCACTTCAGCTTCAGAAAGACTGCGACCCACCACCACCCGCAACAGGCTCCCCGCCGCAGCTGGAGCAAGATCACCACCGAGCAGCTCACCGCCTCCCTCAGCCAGAACACACCCACCAACACAACGGACCCAAATGAAGCAGCCAGCAACCTCGCCAAGTGGCTGACCGCCTGCGCCGACGACCTCGCACCACTAAAAACCCTCCCAGCAGACCCGGAAGCAAGAAAACCCCTTGGTTCACCAACGACCTCAAGGAATCCAAGAAGAACTGCCGCACTCTCGAGAGAACCTGGCGACTCGACCAGACCACAGACAAAAGGACCGCCCTCAAGCACGCCACCCGCAAACACCACCAGCTGATCCGTGCCACCAAGAAGTCGGCACTCAAAGAACGACTGGACAACAATGCCCACGACAGCAAGGAACTTTTCAGCATCGTCAAAGAGTTCTCCAACCCCAGCGCCGGAAACGACATCACCCCCTCGCAAGGCCTCTGCAACTCACTCGCCACGTTCTTCCACCGCAAGATCACCGACATACATAACAGCTTCGACGCACAAACCACGCACCCTACCGCCGAACCAACGCCCGCCACCACCACCCTCTGCAACTGGACCCCGATCAGCACCGAAGACACCACCCGCACGATGAACTCCATCCACTCCGGATCACCAACCGACCCCTGCCCACACCACGTCTTCAACAAAGCCGACGCCACCATCGCACCCCATCTCCGGGACATCATCAACTCCTCCTTCCACACTGCCACCTTCCCGGAGAGCTGGAAGCACGCCGAGCTTACCGCCCTCCTGAAGAAACAAACGGCGGACCCCACCGACCTCAAGAACTACCGTCCCATCTCGCTCCTTCAGTTTCTGGCCAAAGTCATCGAGAAGACCGTCAACGGACAGCTTGCCGCCTTCCTCGAGACGAATGGATCCCTCGACCCCTCGCAGTCCGGGTTTCGGGCCAACCACAGCACCGAGACCGCCCTCATCGCAGCCACCGACGACATCAGAACCCTAACCGACAACGGGGAAACAGCAGCCCTCATCCTCTTGGACCTCTCCGCGGCGTTCGACACCGTCTGCCACCGCACCCTAGTGAAGCGCCTCAGCAACATCGGAATCCGAGAGAAAGCACTGGAATGGATCATCTCGTTCCTCGCCGGAAGAACCCAGAGAGTCCGCCTCCCCCCGTTCAGATCCGAGGCCACTGAAGTCATCTGCGGCGTTCCACAAGGATCTTCACTCAGTCCAACGCTCTTCAACGTCTACATGAGCCCCCTCGCAGCCATCGCACGCCAACACAACCTCAACATCATCTCCTACGCCGACGACACCCAGCTGATCCTCTCCCTCACCAACGACCCCACCACCGCCAGAGCAAACCTACACGACGGGATGAGAGACGTCGCCGACTGGATGAGGAACAGCCGCCTTAAACTAAACTCAGACAAGACGGAAGTCCTCATCCTGGGCTCATCACCCTCCGCCTGGGACGACTCCTGGTGGCCCCCGGCCCTGGGCACCGCGCCCAAGCCAACGGACCACGCACGCAACCTGGGCTTCATCCTGGACTCCTCCCTGTCGATGACCAGACAAGTCAACGCCGTCTCATCCTCGTGCTTCAACACCCTGCGCATGCTCCGCAAGATCTTCAAATGGATCCCCACTGAAACCAGGAAGACCGTCACCCAGGCACTCGTCACCAGCCGACTGGACTATGGGAACACCCTCTACGCCGGAACCACAGCCAAACTTCAAAAAGACTCCAGCGCATCCAGAACGCCTCCGCACGACTCATCCTGGACATCCCCGACACAGCCACATCACCGGACACCTGAAAGACCTGCACTGGCTCCCCGTCAGCAAGAGAATCACGTTCAGACTCCTCACCCACGCACACAAGGCCCTCCACGACCTGGGCCCAAAGTACCTCAACAACCGCATGACCTTCTACACGCCCACCCGCCAGCTACGATCAACCAGCCACGCCCTCGCCACCGTACCACGCATCCGCAGAACCACCGCCGGAGGAAGATCCTTCTCCTACCTGGCAGCCAAGACCTGGAACTCCCTCCCAACTCACCTTCGGCGAACCCAGGACCATCTCTCCTTCAGGAAGCAGCTCAAGACCTGGCTGTTCGAGCAGTGACTTACCCCCTCCCCCAGCGCCTTGAGACCCTCCCGGGTGAGTAGCGCGCTCTATAAATGCCGTGATTGATTGATTGATTGATTGGAGGCAGCTGCCAACATTTCGCACCAGGCATCACGAACAAGCGTTCCACCACCGCCGCCGTGGTGGTGAAATGCAGGGGTTCTGAGGGTTTATCCCCCACCTTGCGTAGCCTTCGAGTTTCATCTCGGAGGCATATGCCCTAGGCAATGCCAACGCTACGTGAAGTCCAGTGTAGGCAGCTGCCTTGTTGCACTACCAAAGATTGCCACAGGATGGCACCAGATTGCTAAAAGTGGTCTCAATGATGCTCTTGTTGCGAAACGAAAAAGAGTGACAAGCAAGTGTTATCATTTCATTGTGTGTGGGTCTCTGAAAGTCCTAGCTCAGGAGCGGGCCTTGGCCACCCTGTTGCGTTTGCCCCTTAACGCATCTTTGTGATAGAGGGTTTTGACCGACCACCAAAGACCTATGTTTTGTGTATACCTCTACGTAGGGAGCCCTTCGGCTACTGGGGTTGAACACGAAGGAGTACCCCTATTAGGAAATCCTATTTGTTTCACATACTCCAAGTTTTTGTTTAATTTTGAAACCTCTTTTATTGGTGATCTTGTGGCAATGACCTCAAAAAGCATTAACATTAAGGACATAATATCCCAAATACTCGGAAACATCCTTTACCCATAGCTCGTCGTCGCTATTATGACAATAGTTGGCCCCATCAGAATAGCCTTTATTTACAAATCCAAAATTTAAGGAAATAATTAACAAAACAAGGAAAGCTTAGAATGAATTTTGGAAAACTGCCTGTAACCCCAAGATTGGAGGTGCGGTGACGCTATATCCATACCGTATGTCTGGACCACAAGATTTGGAGGTGCTCGGAGGAGGTGCTTGCCTGTGATGACCATCCATAGCGCCTCGAATGGTCGCCTATCTAGCTCCTCCGCCGGTGTTTATCCTCGTGCACTACATCTCATCTGCTCCTCATTACCTCTGAAGGTGGGGCGCTCTTGATAAGGGACCTGTGATGCACTGCAGGGCGCCCATTAGCTTTTCATCTGCTCAGCCTCGTTTTAATAAAAAAGAAAAGGGCCTCTGGTTTGGCGTGACCCCCCAGTCCCCTTGAGTGCTGTGTCTCGGGAGGGGGAGGCGGGAGCGGGGTGCAGCAGCCCCCAATCATCCGTTTATAGGAGTCAACCCTGCATCGATCGCCCCCCTCCGCCGCGCGCCTTTTTGCTGAGGCGGGTTTTCTTGTAATGACCTTTGCGATGAACGCATCCGCCTGAAATCTCTAAATCTTTCCCCTTTACAGCGGCCGCCCAGCGGCTTTTACAGTTCTGTTTCTGCTCCAGAATCAATTCTTTTTTTGTGTGCCTTTGACTTTTTTCCTTTTATTCTCCCCTGTCCCAGTTAATATCAGCAGATCCCTTGTGAGGTAGTCATTGTGCACTGTAAAGTGCTCGAGCACGAGGGCGCACTTTGATGAGACGGAAAAACCAATATAAATGCAAACTGGGGGGAAGATCAACGGGCCAATCTAGATAAGGAACATTGGCTGGAATGAAATCCAGATGAGAGGGAACAGGTGATTGGCCCACCAGTGGCGTAGCACAAAATGTAGCCCCCCCCCCCCTCTGCATAATTTGATGAGGGGGCCCTGGTTCTCCAATATATCTCACAGATATTAATTGACCATATACTGAATAGGGGGCCCCCATGGAAGGTTGGGGAAGTCCCTGGAGGGTTGCCCCCCGCGCCACGGGGGTCTGCGTTACGCCCCTGTAAAAGACACACAAATGATGGTCCGAATGTAGAGCAAATCAAACATTCACCCCCAGTCACAATTCGCCACCCCAGTTCAGACCCAGCCATATAAATCAGTCTTGATCCTGCTCCTCATGGGAACAGTCCAGCCCGAACTGCCAGGCCAGGTCCTCCCTGGACTGGAAACAAGCATCCTGGTACCGGTTTTGGGGTATTACCCCTCATCAGCCAGGCTAGCTTGAATCCAGTGGCACAGTGAGTCCGGGACCCATGCCTGGGCATACCCGGCGCATTTAGGACGAGCAAGCCTGGCTGATGAGGGGTGAAACCACAAAACTGGTTCCAGGATGCTTCTTTCCGGTCCAGGGAGAACCTGGCCTGGCTATTTGGGCTGGACTGTTCCCATGGGGACAGGGTCAAGACTGATTTGCATATGGCTGAGTTTAAACTGGAATGGCATGGGGAGCAAAAAAACAATGGATTTAGGCCAGATCTCTGTTCTGGGGTGAATGTCTGACATTGTTCAGCATTCTGTTCATCAATTGTTCTTTTTACAATTATCCCCAGCCGTGCTTAATTTGAGCTGGTGGTTTCCAGTGCTCGGCACCAGGGTTGGATTGGGGCCACAATTCGGCCCGGACAGCCAAAAAAAAGTGGACCACATCCGCAGATCACAGCCTTTCGCCGTGAGCGAAATGATGACAAACATTTGCTGTAATAAAAGTATTTTAAAACTTATAGGGCCAGTACTTAAATAGTAAATTAACATTCCAATGACAAAAATATACTTTAGAAGCACAGAATTATCAAAAATACCAGGAACTCACATTTAATTGTGTTTTTTATCCATTCGTTTTCTGTGGATGTTTTGATTAATGTTCACTGGGGAACATGATATGGCACAGACGTAAACTCACTTTTACACTCACTTTTTTACCATATTCATTGCATTTTTTGCAGTACTTAAGAGAGGCCCTGCAAAGTTGAGAGACTGTTGAAAGGCGCATCTGTGTTTTTTGTTTTACTTGCTGCTAGCATCACATGTACGTTCTGAGAAAGGGAATGATACTAGTGTGTAAATGTAAAAAGAAACAAAAAATAGTGTCACTTTCCTTACATCCAGTTTTATATAGCATAAAATAGGCCCAAAGGCATTGGAGCACTTTACGTGAGCACCACATAACATTACAAAGGATCATATTACTTTTTTTGTTAGGTTCATGTAGATTAAGTGATTTGCCCAGAATCACATGATGTCGAACTGACGCTGGGACTTAAACCTGGTTTCCCATTTTTAAGGTCACAACCTGTCCTTGTTGGCTGCAGTAATTGTTATCTGGCAGACAAAGGAGAAGAGCAGGGACTGATTTATTTCGCTGCTTGTATGGAGTGGAGGGGGACAAAAATAAACTGAGAGCTCCCTCGCTGGCCCTCACCAACCCCCGCCTCCCGATGGTCCAGCCCTCTCCCCTGAAAAGTATATGCTAATGGCTTCCCATCAGCAGCTCCTTGCCGACTCTGTCACACCTGGAGGGAGGCAGGCACACCTCATGCTGTGACTGACAATGGGCTGCTCCACTCCGACTTTCTGCCTCTGACATTAGCCCCCTGGCCTGACTTCATGTGCATGGGGTCATGTTTGTTAAAGCTGCAACAGCCTTTCATGCTGTGCACCAGGGGTGGAGTCATAAGTAGACCAAAAACTGTCCCACCAACTGGCCTCAGCCAGAGGCCCATCGGCCGAAGCCCGATTGTCCGCCTTGCCAATCCGAGGCTCCAATGACAGTCCACCACGTGGTGCTGCTGCATGGCTAATTTTGATATGACCACAACAGTTTTTAATAAATCAATATATATTAAAAATGAATAATACCTGCCACTCACGCCATTTTTATTATAGATTTGGGTGGTCTTTCATAGTCTGAATTGTCACACTTTTGGAAGTGCAGTGGTCAGTAGTTGCGTTGGTACTGTCAGTGCCAGCCCTAGCGGGGACAGTGGGTGGTGCAGGCTGCTGTGGCCCCTCCTGAAGGGCCCTGGCACTAATTCTTTTACAAATTAAGCACTGACATGTCCTGGGGGAGATGGTGGAATCCATCCTCTATTTACATACAGCGCCGTGAATGGTCATTGCCAATGGTTTTTATTAATCGTATATGGCTTCTCCATGTGACCCAGACATGCTGCTGCATCCATTTCTCCTTGGACCATAGTCTGCTCCAGTAGCGATGAGGCTAATGTATGTGGTTGTTATTATGTTTTAAGTCTGACGACACATGCATTTGTGTTCCCTGTTCTATTCTCCTTGGACTTGAACTCAGTGGCCCACTCTTATGTGTAAAGATTGATATCTAGAGCTTTACATGTCATGACCCAGTAGCTCCTCATGCGGAGATGGCTCACACTTTGGGTCCTTGCCCTGATCTTGGTGGATCTACGCTGGTCAGCTGGGTATCCTTCACAGCGCTTACTTTGTAAAAGAATAAGTGTTGGGGTCCAAAGTGTTGCTCCGAAGCCTGCGGCCGGCGCTGTCGAAGGCCGGGTGTGGAATATCAAGGCTGCACAGACTTGAGTCCACCTCCGGCCTCTTGAATCCACCCCAGACACTTCCTGCCCCTTTGCCTCACCTTGGAAGTTCTGCTCTCTCTTTGTCCTGGTTCTTCTCTTCCTCCTTCTTTTCCTTTGTGTGTTTGTCCCTCTTTGGCTCTCGGTCAAAGACTGATGAAATAAAATAAGTGCGGTCCCCAAAAATGAGTGCCGGTTGGCTCCACATTCAACCACCGGCCCAAATTAAGCGGTGTACCTTCCAGATCTGGTGCACGCTGGTCGTGACAGACCTGAAAGCTTTTCTTAGCTGTTTGCAGTCTCGCTTGGGACCTCAGGAAGCAACAGATAGTCTTCTTTCTGGGAGGGGCTGGTTCCAGTACATATAATATCATCCAAGAGGGGTTAGTGCATAGACCCCAGTAACTCCTGGGGTGGAAGTAAGGGTCTGGCAGACAGTGCGTCAATGCGTCCAGCCTCGCATGCCTGCTCGACCATCGCACCTCTTTGCGGAAAAGCTTTGAGGTATATTTGACAACTTGTGTTCTAGGATAAATACTCTGTTTTGCGATTTGTGATATATGTTTAGATTTCCTTTAAGAGGTAAATTGTCACTTCTCGTCAGCAAAAATAAATCTTCTTTCTGAGCTAGGCCATAGTGTTGTATTTGTAGCACCTTTTGGTGCTCGTCAGCCCCATCATGCATCTGAAGAGTACACTTGTGCCTTTTTCGCCCAAAACCTGAGTTTGAAACCCAGCTGTCCCTTTGGGCACGTTGTGTGGTAATAGGTAAATCATGCTATTTTCCTGGGCCGTGGGTGGTGGGTGGTGGGCATCGGGTGCAAAGCGCACTGCTGGGATCTGAGCAGAAGGTTCCCCATCGTATTGTGGTAAATGCAGTAACCCACAAGTAAAGCAGTGTTCACTCCCAGTTGGAGCAGCCAGTGCTGGCATCCTGGACACGTGTTCCTGGGGGAGTGCCCTTCTTCAGCAGGAAGCAGTTCTTTTCTGGTGCCTGAATGGCTGCTTGTATTTCATGGTCACTACTGCTCCAGTGCCCACAGGTGCATCCCAGTGCTCGTTAGCCTTTAACAGTGGAGGAGGGAAGGGGGAAGACTGCTGGCATCTCAGCAGAAGCTCCCCATTGCATTCTGGTAAATGCAGTTCATGGTAATTTCAATAACTCACAAGTAAAGAAGTGTTCACCATTAGTTGGTGCAGACAGCGATGGTGTTTCTCTACATTCCTGGACATGTCCTGTTTCCCTGGGTTGCCACAAATCTGGGAGCCCCAAGAGGTTATTGTTGCGGTGTGTGCTACACACAACCATAAAGTTGTTAATTCTCTTAACTGCTACTCAAATGGTGTGTCCTCAGACCCTCTGAACTGGCCTCTTCCTTTAGAGAGGCCATGGTTCTGTTAGGGTTTCGTTGAGACTTTGGCAGTTACGAATCTCTTGGTAGGACGCCAAAGAGCATTTGTATTTGTCAGTCAAACAACTTTATTCCGTCAATCGACCATAAAAGCACAAAAAACCACAATAACGGGGTCAGAAGATCATCATATTGCAGTAAAACTATAATACATCAAACACTAAATTACTATACTCCCCCATTACAAGACGCAAAGAATAAAAAGTCATGGTAAATAAATAAAGAACATTTAGTAAAAATCATCATAAAAGGAGCGATTGCCAGGTATACTTCAATATTAAAACACTAACATCACTCAAATCACACAGCGTATTTTCTTCTCACGTTCAGCGCTTGCATGATAGACTTCAAAGCGAGAACATTTACAGGAAAGAGGAATGCAGCGTACTTTCTCCAGGGAGCCTGCTTGTGCCCTTTTTATATTTTTTTATTTTTGACACAGCCATCTCAAAAGGTATCTCGTTCTTTAGCTGCACATAATGTTTGCCTTACATTCGTGGGGCATTAAGTTCACTATTGGCACTGTCAGGGTGGGTGGAAGCATGAACGCTTCTAAAATCATGTTTGAAAACTATTACAAACAAAAAACTTGCACTGATTTATTCTGATGTACTAGTACTACTAAGATGAAACAGTTCTGCATGTGAATGGAATACATTTTTGGAATTTTTGCAGGGACTTTTTCATATTTAACACGTTTTTTTGTGTGCAAAATTCCTCTTGTTTTGTGAGTCATTTAATTTGTGAAACTGCCTTTTTAAGAACAAAGTACAAAACCGTATTTCAGTCTCAGCATCAGCCTAACATATTGTGATCTTGGGCAATTGACACTGTTTATGGCCCATTGACTGTCAAGCACAGGATAACATATTTTCACAGGTAATAGACAGCCACATTGTAGTGCAATTTAACCATTCTTGGCTTTCACTTTTATGTGTAAAGCATATGTTTTATTTATTTATTTTTTAAAGATGTGTTTATTGGTTTGAAAAAACATGTAAAGCGCAAATCGGTTAATTGCATACATTTCACCACAGTTACCACATTCATATATTTGAAGGAATCAACAATAAATCAGCCATTTGCTCCTGCATCATCTCTGTTATTCTTTCTCATTTCCATTTCCTTGGTAGGCGATGTACACAGTTCCCCGATACATGTTCCATTTGCCCCACTTTTTGTCCCACCTATTAGGACAACCCCTGGACTTGAACACCTCTTTTTCTGCTATCATACATTTGTCTAATTCCTGTGCTCAGCTTGTCGGCGATGGCTCCTCTCCCACTCCCCACTTCATTGCAATTGCCCGTTTTACTAGTGTGTATCCTAGTGTAGTCATTTGTTGCTCCACCTCCGTAAGGTCAGTAGCCTCCCATATATTAAGGAGCCCTAATTGTGGCGTGAGGGTAATCTCTTTACCTAGTGCCCTCTGCATGTGTCTTGTAGCTTTCTCCCATAGAATTTGTATGCAGAGACATTCCCATATAATGTGGTAAAAGGTTGCCTCTTGACGGCAGCGGCGGAGACGCATCGTATCTGGTCTGTCCCCTATTTTTGCTAGTGTGACACCAGTAAGATGGGTTCTATGGAGGATTTCTAATTGAATCAAGTGGAGCCTAAGAGGAATGGCTGCTTCTCTCGGGGACATCAGTGCTGTTTGCCAGTCGTCATCTTCAATTTGCCCAATATCGGCTTGCCACCTTTCTCGAAGAGTGTGAAACGGATCCGGCATGTTATTACATAATTTCCTATATGTCAACGATACGGCTCTCTCTGACATGGGTTCCGAGAGCAATCGATCCTCTAGAGGGGAGGACTCCGGTATATTTGCTAGGTCTAAGACTGCTGCTTTAAGGGCATGGCGGATCTGTAGGTAACGGAAGATCTCCCCCTGAGCTAATTCATACTGTTCCCCTAGTTCTGTGAATGTTAATATTTTCCCTTTTTTTACTAGGTGGCCTATTGTAGAGATTCCGATGGTATCCCACTTATCAAAGCCCGGTTGGTGACATAGTGATCCCAGTTGTTGGGTGGACCATAGTGGAGTGGCTTGAGTCAGTCTGTCCGACCATCTGAGGTGTCTATTAGCTTGGCGCCATATCTCGACTGTATGGGCTGTTGGGCCCAAATATCGATCTTTCCGGACTTTCGAGTAGAGGGCTCCTAGGTAGCCCTCCCTATCCATTTGATATTTGTCCAACAGATATGCAGGGTCCGTCGGTGAGCGGTACATCCAATGATTCACCACTATTAATTGTGAGGCCCAATAATACAGTCGCATATCAGGGAGTGCAATACCGCCATCATACCAACCCTTGGTCAATTTATGCAATGCTATACGGGGCGCTCTCCCATCCCATAGCAAAGTTCTAACCTCACTCTCTATGTTCCAAAAGTAGGAGTTGGGGACCTTATGTGGACAGTTTTGAAGGAGATATAAAAACCAGGGTAGCGCCAGCATCTTGAAAAGGGCAGCTCGACCCAGTAAGGAGAGGGGAAGTGACCTCCAATGTTTAACATCATTACGCAGTCTCTCCAGTGGGACCGCCAGATTCATGTCGTAAAAGGTCTGGGGATCTGGAGTTATATAAAGTCCAAGGTATCGGAATCCTACGGTCGCTATTTCCACCTCACATCCTGAGGGGAGTTTTGGAATCGGACCCTGAATCGCAAAAATCACCGATTTAGTCCAGTTTATCGAATAGCCGAAATATTTACCAAAGTTTGTAAAGATATTTAGGATTCTGTGCACCGATTTATAGGGGATGCTAGATACAACAGGATATCATCAGCATAAAGAGATATCCTTTCTTCTTGTGCTTCTGCCCACTTCAACCCTCTAAGCAGTGGATCCCTCCTCACCCATGAGGCCAGTGGTTCTAGAATTAGTGATAAAATCAGGGGGGACAGGAGGGGCATCCCTGTCGGGTGCCTCTCCTTAAGGAGAATGTTCTGGACAGACGATTGTTGACCCTGACTTGGCCCTTTAGGCCGGTATAGAGCAGCTTAACCCAATTCATAAATTTCAGGCCAAACCCGAGGCGCCGGAGCACTTCAAAGAGATACGGCCATTCTATGGAATCAAACGCCATTTTGGCGTCCAGCGATAATACCACTGCGTCCTCTTCTATTAGTTGTTTGAGGCCGAGAACATTATGAAGGCGACAGATGTTTAGTGCGGTATTCCGGCCAGGCACAAAGCCCGACTGGTCCGCATGGACCAAAGACTGGATCCTTGAGATCAAGCGAGACGCCGGGAGTTTCAGAAGGATTTTCGCTTCCACGTTTATTAGCGATATCGGCCTGTAGGATCCGCAGCTTTCCACGGGCTTCCCTGGCTTACGAATAACCACAATGGAGGCCAACCGTTGGTCCTCCGGCAGTACTCCTTTTTTGTAACTCTCGTTATACATTTCTCGCAGGTGAGGCGCGACATGTGAGGCCGTTGTTTTTAGGAATTCAATAGGGACCCCATTGGGTCCCATCGCCTTTCCCGATTGTATACTATTTATTGCCAGGCGGATTTCATCGTCTGAGAGATCCTCCTCCAGTATCTCTCTGTCTTCCGGGGACAGGGTAGGCAATTGAATATCGGCCAGCAATTGACGGGAGTCGTCTGCCGTGGCGGTAGTCGAGGAGGCATAGACCGTCTCTAAATGATCTGCAAATGCATCTGCAACAGCTTGTGGGTCTGAGATATGCTGCTTGTTGCTGAGTGTCAATCTAGGCACCCATCGCTCTTCCTGCTCCCTTTTTTCCAGCCATGCCAGCATTTTACCAGCTCTCGCCCAGCTCATAAAGCCTGTGCCATGCGTCAAGCATTCGGGCCCTAACCCGCTCACCAGCCAAGGTTCTATATTCTAATTGTTTAATATCTAGTCGATAGGCCGTCTTTTCGCTCAGTGACTGTGTGTGTTCTATTTCGAGCTGCTGGAGCTCGCTCTCAAGCTGTACTAGTTGCTCTTGCTGTTTTTTCTTATAGCCCACCTTGAGCGCCAATGCCTGGCCTTTCAGGACCGCCTTAAAGGCGTCCCATATTATTTGTGCCGATTCAACTGAGCCTATGTTTTCAGTAAAATAGTGTTCCGTATGTGTTATTAAGCTCTCTTTTATAGCTGGGATTTTAAGCAGCCAGGGGTTGATTACTATCGTGTTGTTTTGTCTATGATTATAATATGTAAGTTCCACCCACACCGGAGAATGATCGGAGATGCCTCGTAGTAGGCAACGTGGGTTACAGAAATTACCGATATCTGCCGTGTGTGTCAAAAAATAATTCGAATAATAGGTGAAGGGAGTTATGTCTGGGTGAAAATATCTATCAACAAGGGGGGGGACTGTGGGGCTTTTTTTATGGAGGTCCAGCATACATGCCCAGTCATATAGTTAGAAAAGAGGGTATGCAGTTCCTCTTGATGGTCAAACAAAGGAGGGAGGTATCTGGAAGCCACACGGGGAGTGTGCTTATCCTGGATAGATCGAAAGGAGGGGCTAGGGCCCTCACACACCCAGCCAGCTAGGTGTCATGCTTCATCATATGGGCCTGCTCCTCGTCTGGTCGGCGCTGCAATACCCGACGGGCACCCATAGAGGGGCTCTTTGGCGGAGATCTTTTGTTCCTTGCCGTTTGGTGCAGTGGGGGTAAGGGGCCTAGGAGGTGTAGATGTAGTGAGAAGTGATTAAAACAGGTTGGGTAGTCCAAAGATACTTTTATTCAAACTGGCTCTCTACCTGATTAAAAACAAAGGAAAAGTGGCGGCTATCTGAAGTTATGGTTCAGGTTAACTACGCTCTACTCTTTGGGTCAACATGTTTCATGCCAATTGGTCAGGAGGATCAGTGGCAATTCATCAGGACCTAGTGGATAAACTATCTACACACAGTGGTGGGTGTAAAATCTACCTACCACGTATCAGCGCTGCGAGTACAGTACCCACAGCATCAAGGGGCAGTGGGGTCTTTTCGCTCGGTGACTGTGTGTGTTCTATTTCGAGCTGCTGGAGCTCGCTCTCAAGCTGTACTAGTTGCTCCTGCTGTTTTTTCTTATAGCCCACCTTGAGCGCCAATGCCTGGCCTTTCAGGACCGCCTTAAAGGCGTCCCATATTATTTGTGACGATTCAACTGAGCCTACGTTTTCAGTAAAATAGTGTTCCGTATGTGTTATTAAGCTCTCTTTTATATCCGGGATTTTAAGCAGCCAGGGGTTGATTACGATCGTGTTGTTTTGTCTATGATTATAGTATGTAAGTTCCACCCACACCGGAGAATGATCGGAGATGCCTCGTGGTAGGCAACGTGGGTTACGGAAATTACCGATATCTGCCGTGTGTGTCAAAAAATAATTTGAATAATAGGTGAAGTGAGTTATGTCTGGGTGAAAATATCGCCATACATCTGTGAGTCCCACGGCCTTGGTAAACTCTGACATATGTGTGCTGGGGCGTGCCTGAGGGCGCACTGGTTGTCTATCTAAGTGCTCGTCGAGGGTCATATTAAAATCCCCACCTAGGATAAGGGTTCCACTCGGTAGGTCTACCATGATTTTCCCAAGGTCTGTGAGTGCCTCCTTACCCAGCGCTGGTGGAAGGTATGCTGAAATTACATTAAGCGCCTTCCCCTCACAGCTTGCCTCCAAAACAGCAAATCTACCCTGGGGGTCTGTCCATGTCCGTAACGGAGTGAGTGCGAGACTTTTTTTGACTAGGATTCCTGTTCCCCTGGACGCCGATGTGTATCCCGCGTGGACCAGGAGTTTATAACCCCAACGTGTCAGGGCATTACACTTATTTCCCACTAAATGCGTTTCCTGTAACAGTACCAGATCAGGGGCTTGTCTTTTAAGGTATTGTAACACAATGCCACTTTTTATTTTATCTCCCATCCCGTGGACGTTCCAGGTCAAGACAGAGTGATGTTTCTACAAATCCTCCCGCCATAGTTTCATTAGATTAGCGGTAAAGGAGCCCAAGGACCGATCGTAAGGAGCAAAGAGTTCCATAATCGCTGTCTCTATCGCTCCGTTAAACTTTGAGTGATTTCCAGGCCAACAACTCCTAGATAACAGCAGAATCTCATATCTTCCACAGTTAGAAATGCAACGTGTGGCTAATTCAAGTATTTCAAACCTTGTGATTGGATTACATAAACAAAACATACCCCCCCTCCACCCATCCCCCAACTGCCCCCTCCCTGCCCCCCTGCCAGTGGATTTTGAACTACCCACTCCCAAACAAGGCAGAGTGCCTGTCGCCCCTCCCTCCAGTTGAAGGTGCCTGGTCTACATCCCCTAGCCCCCCCGCCTAGATTCAACTACTTCTATGAAGGACATATATTATGTGGGGAGACCCTAGTCCCATCCTCCGGTCGTAGCCCATCGTGAAATGTTTTCGGTCCTCCCAACACCGGGAATGCACACCTGGGCAGACTTAGCACGACTACTTCTTTGAATGACCCTGCCGTGTTCTACAGGTATTACCTAACCCCATCAAAGTCACTTAGCTGTGGTTTACATAGCCCACTTCACAATCAAGAGCCTTGCCGCATTCAGCTGCGAGTTGTCGAATCTGTTTCTTTGCTGACAGAGTCACTTCGCGGCCCATTAAAGTGGTCTGGTTTATTATTCTGGGGTCCCCCGTATCTCTCCTTATGGGGTTTCTCTACTTGACACCAGCCTTCTAGCCAGTCCCATGCGTCCTCCGGTGTGGAGAAGAACCAAGCTTTACCGTCGGCTTCCACTCGGAGTTTCGCTGGAAAAATCATGGCATACTTCACCTCTTTGTCTCGCAACGCTTTTTTGACCACCAGAAAACTGCGTCGTTGATTTTGGACTTTCGTAGTAAAGTCTGGGGGAAAAAGCCACCACACTGTCTTCCAGCTTGACTGGCGGGTTGGCACGTGCCGCTTGAAGTATAACGTTGCGATCTCTGAAATTGAAGACTCTGGCTATTATCGGTCGAGGGGGAGCTCCCGGCTGAGGCCTCCCCCCTGGGACTCGATGAGCCCGTTCAATAGAAAAATATTTTGATAGTCTCTTTGGTTGCAGATGTTTTGAAATTAAATCCTCTACAAACAGATCCACTGCAGGGCCGTTCCGCGCGTTCTTTAACCCCCAGGATGCGCACATTATTTCGTCGCGCCCTGCTTTCATATTCGTCAAGTTGCATTTCCATTTTGGTTTGCTTATCTTGCAGTTGTAGAACCGGTTGCTTGAGTAGGGAGGCGTCTTTATGGAGTTCTGTGGTTGCATCTTCCACTTCTTTTACTCTAATGTCCATTTTCCGGAGGTCCGCTCTGATGAGGGAGACCTCTATATTCACTGTGTCAAGACGGGATTCGAAAGAAGTGCGTACTCCCGTAATTGCTGCCATTATATCCTGGAGCGTTAGGTCTTGTTGCTTTTGGGGGGATTGCGTCTTTTCTTGGACTTCCAGGTGAGTAGTATCTTGGTCATCTCCTGAGTTAGTCCACGCAAATTTAGCCAGTTTACTCTGCAACGCTGCCTTGTTACCTCTCCCTCCTGCCATTTTTGCTGGTCACTGATTAGACAAAGGCTGAATGACCAGGAGTCAGACCCGGTACTCTCCGCCGCCTGCCCAGGGGACGTGATCCTCTAGCGGCCTGTCAGGTTTCCCATGTCGTCACCCCTGATCCTTTCTGTGTACCCCTCTGCATCATAGGTGTGGGAGGGAGTTCCAACGTAGCAGTATCCGTCGCGTCGCGAATCCGTTCAAACAGTTCAAACAGATTGCCTAGCTTAAGGGCTCATCTTCTACGTCTAGAGAGGCAAGTGCAGCGGCTCACTTCTGTATGATTTATCCTAAAGGTGGGCAGAGACCTCCGCTGCCGTACCACTGTGTGTTGTGTAATGAGGGTAAACTACGTGGCCTGTGGGTCCACGATTGATCCACTATGGGTTGATAGGCTCTTTTACGCTGATTACCTCCTGCGTCTTAGGGGGAGTGCTTCACCCCTCGCAATGCCTTGACCCAGCTGCTTTCTATCGGCCTTCTGTGCCCTCCTGCGTAGCGGAACTCTCTACGCCACTTCCACTGCCAAGTCCCAGGGCCTGCCGCCCTCCTCAGGCCGTAGACTTCACCCTGGCCGCCTGCAGCTGACAAAATCCACTCTGGCCCCACCCGGGGTTCAATGGTGTAGTTTCGCACTCACCGGTCAGCGGTTGTTGAGTGCCTCGTTTTTCCCCCTCTAATGCCCGCAGTCCTCTGCAGCGGGACTCTCCACCCCGGATCTCCTGTGCTTGCGCCGGTCCGGTGTGCTGCTTCCGAGCACGGGTGGAAAGCTCACCGCGTCTTCCCGGAGATTCAGGGGTCGGGGTCCGCCGGGCAATACGAGTCCAGGCGTCGCTCTGATTCCTCCTTCTCTGCCCTGCAATTGGACACTCTCGTGTCTCGGCAGTCGCTTCTCTCCGCCGCACTCCAGAGCTTTATCAGGCAGCGCAGTCCTCCGCCGCCATTTTGCAGACGTCACCGCTCCCCAGGGTCGAGTGTTTTCCGGGCTCTGATGCTTCTCCTGGCCGGAAAGCACCCCGTTTCAGACACCCCCGCGATCGGGGGCTGGGGTCTCCACCGCTCAGGGAGTTATTTTCTCGATATGTTACAGGATATGTGCCGGATATCTGGCGAGGGATACGGAGCCGCGCTAATGTGCGGCCATTCCAGTCGGCTGCAGGCCACGCCCTCCCCCCCCCATATGTTTTATTTATGACCTCTCTGGCAACTCATGTTGGAGAGCTGGATAAGTTTAAAGACACTTTTTGTGAAAGCTTTTGTGTTTATGTTTAGCTACACAAAAAGTATGTATTCTATCTGCAACTGTGCTTTTTTCAGAACACATATATTACTGGATATAAATGATTTCCTCGTTTGTCCTGGCAGGCACTAGGGTCACGATTTCAATGGTGTGGCAGGTGCAGTGGCCCAGGGACCAAAAGCTCTAGGCACCCCACTGAACACCTATTATTGCTATATTCTACTACTAAACAAGCAGTCACAAGTGCAATTACCATGCAGGCACCAGAGTCCTGACTTGAACGGTGCAGCTGTGACACAGGGACCAAAAGCTCTAGGCACCCCACTGAACATGGAATATTGCTATATTTAACTACTAAACAAGCATTCACAAATCCAGTTACCTTGCGGACCCTAGGGTCATGATTTGAATGGTTCAGCAGGTGCAGTGGCACAGGGTCCAAAAGGTCTACGAAACTCACTGAGCACTGATTATTGTTATATTTTATTACTAAACACGCAGTCAAGTGCAATCACCTTGGAGGCACTAGGGTCATGATTTGACTAGTGCAGCGGGAGCAGTGGCACAGGGTCCAAGAGCTCTAGGAAACCCACTGAACACTGATTATTGCTATATTCTACTACTAAACAAGCAGCCACAACTGCAGTTACCTTGCAGGTACTAGGGTCATGATTTGAATGATGCAGCAGGTGCAGTGGCACTGGTTCCAAAGTGTCTACAAAACTCACTGAATACAGATTATTGCTATATTTTACTACTATCCCCAACTTGGAACCAGCTCTGGCTGCTGTCTCTGCGCCCACTAGCGACCATCTGCCATCCCAGTGCTGTCTGTGATGGAGTGCGAGCACCGCCTCTGTACTTCCGAACACTTCCTCTCTTCCCCTCACAGGCTTCCTCCCTCAAAGACTTCCACTTCTCACCTAGGACACTGGCACACCTTAAAAGTGTACAGTTCACCTTTTTTTCAGAGTACGGGCAGCTTTTATAAAAAGCATTTAAAGTTCTATAAAGTATTTCAGCACTTTGTAAGAGCACCAGTTATATTGCACAAAGACACTATTTTATGGCACTGGGGAGATTACATGATTTGGCCAGCATCACAGGACGTTGAGCTGACGCGGAGACTCAAACCCGGTTCCCCAAGTCTGCAGCTCTTTCCGTTATTTAACATCTTTATTATAGTCATCTGCAACTTGTACAGAAAAAATTGACAAAGGCAATAGATTTTGCATAGGTGAACCACACCTATTGGCTTTGTCAATGCTTGTTCTGTATTATAATATGATCTTGAAATACACACCTTCAGGATGTGCGCTGTATGAAAACTTCTCCAACATCTGATTTTACTAAAACGTTGTTCATGTAGAATAGCAGCCCTGGTCATCTTAGTGGTGCACATAACTGACTTGCCTCTTAGTTCACTATTGACAACGTCAGGGTGGGTGAAAGCATGAACGTTTCAAAATTCATATTTGAAAACTATTCCTTAAAAAAAACTTGCACTGATTTAGTCTGATGTACTACTACTAAGATGAAACATTTCTGCGTGTGAATAAATGACATTTTTGGAAATTTTGAAGAGACTTTTTCATATTTTACACAGTTGTTGCAGAATGTCTTTAAAAATTAAGGTTGCCCAAAGTTAACTGAGCAGGACACCCTAGTTACTTGCTTTCTTTCACATCGATTAACTTGTAAATAAATGCTTGCCCGTTTTGAACAGGGGGCCGCATGCATAGGTCAGGAGTCCACTTGCGGCCCCCAGAATATAGATCTACAGGGACGTTCTAGTATAGATTATACAGCAGCGCTGGCTACAGTACAGCATAGCTGTCAGTACAAAAAAAAAAAACGCGGTCTGTGTTATAAAGCTTTTTTCTTTACTTTCAGCCATTTGCAACATGGCAAAAAAACTTTAGTAAAGTCGATAGATTCCACATAGGCAAGACCTATTGGCCTTGTCAATGCTTGTCTGTACAAGGTGACCTGGAGGTGCATGTCTCACATGCTGGTGTATGTCATTCATGCTTAGGTTAAAGAAGGGAAGTGTTGTGTGACTGCTGTCTCCGTCTGAAGCAGCAGTGTCTCACGCCAAGCCTTGCCTACGCTGTGGTGTTGGTGTTCAGCTTTCTAATGTTGTTTAATGGGCAAGTCTTTCTTCTGTTCATGCTAGAGCATTTTATTGAATAGGTTAAGAACAACAAAAGACTCAAAGGCCCATGCAGGAATATGGTCTTTCTTCTACATTGTGTGCGTACATGTGACCACGAATGGCTCATCTATGGTCGTAGGCATTGTCTAAACCCCGCCCCTTCTGCAGAAAGAATTTGTTTCTTCATCCCGTTAGAGATTCATCTGCCCACCCAGTGGTGCCATCAGTACACACATAAAATGGAATTCTGTCTCTCGAAATTTTGTGCCTTAATTTGAAGTCGAGTGGGCATTGGATAATAACATGTCGTCAATCACAGGAACTATTATCTTACACAAGTCCTTTGCCTGTTGTGGTAAAATGCCAATTCTAAAGACTGTTAGCCTGATTGGTCAGTTGAAAAGTTACGTCATATGTAATATGTCTGATCTGTTAATTGTGAAAAGTTACAACAGTGGTAGGCCTTGTCAATCTTTATAAAATAAAATAAAAAAGTTAAAAACAAAAAAATGTTTGGTCTCAGATAGCACACATTGCCATAGTAGCATCTGGCATTTAAGGGACGTATTTTGTATGTGGAAGCGCAGAATACAAACACTTGCAGTGAAGTTAGCCAATGGCTGAAGTGGGCTGGCCCATTTCTCCAAGCTGTATGATGCAGTGGGTGGAAATAAAATGTGAATGACAACAACATACCAATCAATCAATCAGGGATTTATAAAGCACACTACTCACCCGTGAGGGTCTCAAGGCGCTGGCGGGGGTGGGCAGCTCCGGATCAGTCGAAGAGGAAGGTCTTGAGGTCCTTCCTGAACGTGTGCAGGGTCGGGGAGCGTCTGATGTTCACAGGGAGCTCGTTCCAGGTCTTGGCTGCGATGTGGGAGAAGGCTCTCCCGCCTGTTCTGTTTCTGCGGATGACCTCTGCCAGGGCGAGGTCGGCGGAGCGAGGTTTCTCTTGGGTACGTGGAAGGATAATCTCTCGTTGAGGTATTTGGGTCCGATGTTGTTGAGTGATTTGTAGGCGTGGGTGAGGAGTTTGAAGGTGACCCTCTTCTCGACGGGGAGCCAGTGGAGGTCTCGTAGGTGTTGGGTCATGTGTTCGTGACGTGGTGTCCCGAGGATGAGTCTGGCTGCGGCGTTCTGGATGGTCTGGAGTTTGTGTAGAAGGGTTCTGTTGATACCGGCGTATAGGGCATTGCCGTAGTCCAGTCTGCTGGTTATGAGTGCGTGGGTGACGGTTTTTCTGTAGTCTGGGAGGATCCATTTGAAAATCTTGCGGAGGATGCGTAGGCAGTTGAAACTGGTGGAGGCGACGGCGTTGATCTGGCTGTTCATGGAGAGGTAGGAGTCGAGGATGATGCTGAGGTTTCGTGCATGGTCTGTGGGGGTGGGCGGGCTCCCGAGGGCGGAGAGCCACCAGGTGTTGTCCCAGGCGGAGGTGCAGGGTCCGAGGATGAGGACCTTGGTCTTCTCAGAGTTGAGCTTCAGACAGCTGTCCTTCATCCAGGCTGTCACATTCTTCATTCCTTCCTGGAAACCGAGTCTGGTGTCTTCGGGCTTCTTCGTGAGTGAGAGGATGAGCTGGGTGTTGTCGGCATAGGATACAATGCTGAGCCCATGCTGTCTGACGATGGCGGCGAGGGGGGCCATGTAGATGTTGAAGAGCGTGGGGCTGAGCGATGATCCCTGGGGTACTCCGCAGTTGATATCGGTGGGTTCGGAGAGGAAGGGAGGGAGTCTGATCATTCTGGGTTCTGCCGGAGAGGAAGGATTGGATCCAGTCAAGGGCGGTTCCTTGTATCCCCGCGTTGTGAAGTCTGGCTGCGAGTGTTCGATGTGAAACGGTGTCGAAGGCTGCGCAGAGGTCCAGAAGGATGAGGGCCGCAGTGTGTCCCTGGTCGAGTAGCTTGCGGATGTGGTCAGTGGTGGCGAGGAGGGCGGTCTCGGTGCTGTGGTTGCTGCGGAATCCAGACTGGGAGGCGTCCAGGATGGAGTTCTCTTCAGTGAAGGCGGTCAGTTGGGTGTTCACGAGTCTCTCGGTGACTTTGGCTGCGAAGGGGAGGAGAGAGATGGGCCGGTAGTTTTTCAGGTCCGTTGGGTTGGCCATAGGTTTCTTGAGGAGGGGTTTAATCTCCGCCCGCTTCCAGTCATCTGGGAAGATGCCGGACATGAAGGAGGCGTTGATGGTCCATCCTAGTTCGGGTGCGATGGCAGCGGCGGCCCTGTGGAATATGTGCGGTGGGCAGGGATCAGTTGGGGCTCCTGAGTGGGTTTTCTTCATGGTCGCGGTGATGTGTTCTATGGTGGCGGGAGTCCAGGTCATGATGGATGGCCTATCGGCGGCGCGGGGAGGTGGTGTCTGGCGTCTGTTTGTTGAAGTTGTCTAGAGGACCTTGATCTTCAGATGGAAGTCGGAGCTGAGCTTGTCGCAGAGTTCTTGGGAAGGTGTGACGTCCGTGGCTTCGCTGGGGGGTTTAGCGAGCTGCTGTATGACGTTGAACAGTTCCTTGGCGTTGGTTGCGTTGGTCTGGACTTTCTCTTATGAAGGTCTGTTTGGTGTCTCTTATGCGCTGGTGGTATTCCTTCAGGGCGATCCTGTGGTTGTTCTGTGCTGCAGTGGTTTTCTGGTTTCGCCAGGTTTTCTCTAGGCGTCTGCAGGAACGTCTGGCTTCTTGTAGTTCTGTGGTGAACCAGGCGGCCTTCAGGGGGCGTTGTTTGGCGGGGCGGCGGAGGGGTGCGAGTCTGTCGGCGCAGCAGGAGATCCAGCGGTGAAACTCCCTGGCTGCGGAGTTGGTGTCGGTCGAGGCGCTGGGGGGGGCTTGGAGGAGGGTGGTGTTGAGGTGTTCCTCTGGGAACTTGCTCCAGTTCCTTCGTGGCAGGCACGGGGGGCTTGGGTGCGGTGGTGGTGTTGATGGTGAAGTGGACGCAGTGGTGGTCCGTCCAGAGGGGCTGGGTGGTGTGGCTGAAGCGGATGTTTGTCCCACCCACGAAGATAGGGTCGAGGGTGTGTCCAGCTTTGTGCGTGGGCGTACCAATGAATGAAGAGGGCTGGCTGAAAATCCCTAAAAAGTATTTTGTACTTGATTTTTTAGTAAAATTATAAGGTCTCGGCTAACGCCAGACCTAATAAGATAATCTGTCTGGTGACATTTTCCAATAGGGTTTTGGAGTGGCAGTAAAAGACCGAGGATGCTGCGAACAATGCACAGTTTCCAACTGACATGGTGCTACGGAGATGAGATGATTTGTGTTCATCGCATGAGGCTGTTAATGGGCTAATGAGCTCGCCGAAGGAATGAAAGCTTTGCAATTTGCATGCATCATTTTAATTGCAAATCAGATGCATAGACAAGCGAATATTACTGAAGAAGGGAGGGGCGAATTGTAGGTGCCCTACACTCTGTATGGAAACAGTGGCTAGTCTGCAGGGTGACGCTGCATCCTTGTTTAGTTTTGTGGTCGCCATCCTTTCGGATCACTTGGTGTAAGTGTAATTCTAGGGTTATTGACCATTATCAACACTTGCTGGTTTCTGTGTGCTCTAATCATTCAGACCAATATTAGCATCCATTACTGCCATTTAGTGTAAGGCAGCTGTTGAAAGGTAACTTACCATGGATAACGCTTTTTTTAAGGCTATTGTGTGTTTTTCGTTTGTCCAGCAGTTACTGTCCATCCGCTACATTTCTTGTAAGGTTAGTGGCTGTTCTAACATTTAATTTGTGAGAAGAATATGGTTGGAAGATCGTAGGTTCATGGCGGCGTCTAGTGAGTTTAGATGTCAGCCACCTACACGGGGATATCGCCTGGAGCACTTTTATACTATAGTCAATAACTCCCAGAGAGGACTATTTTTCTGATATCCACCCATCTTTGAGTTGAAAGGATGCAGTGGTGTGTGCCTGGGAAGATGAAATGGGGTTCTCAGTATCCTGCCCAATGGAGAGAGGGTCTAATGTTGGAAACCCACTGGCAGCTGTTGTGGTAATCCGATTTACTGAGCAGAAGAGAATTGGTGAACGCCTTAGCTTTATAGATTGGAAGAGAAAGGCACATCTCCTTGTGCTTAGTACCTGACACCATGCTGCTGTGACATGGCTGATAATAAAGGACTACAGTCTCATTGGGGAACTGATGCAGAATTAAATCAGAATGTAGGGTGAGTGAGTGGATTGAGCTAGGAAGGATGTGGATGGAGAGGGAAAGTGGAGGACTTTCTGAAGAGTTGAAGATAAGACACTGTCAAGCCATCCAATGTCAAATGGCAGCCAGACAGCCACAAACGAGGGGGGAGGCGGGAGGTGTGGAGGAGAAGATATGTGTAACGTGTGCATGTAGAGGACAGGAAAAGCCTGGAGAGCATGTGAGCTAGGGAGGTGGTGTACAGAAGGACAGGAGGGTTTTGGGCACACTAGCTGGCAGACAGTTTAGGTGAGATATCTGGGACTCCCACAGCACACAAAGCAACAGTCAGATGGTTGAGGTGACCCACTGTGGAGCAGAGCCATAATACGAGCGGTGTGAAGAATGGAGAGGGAATTCAGGTGGTCAACCGTGTAAAAAGATGAAGATAAATCAAGCAGTCTAAGGATATATGGTGAGTGACTCAGTTGAGCTGTGGAGATTAAGTTGAGTTAAGAAGAAAGTGCAGTTTCTGTTTAAAGAAAGGGACTAGGAGAAGGGTGTGAATATTGTTAGAGGAGGAATATGAAGTAAGTCAGCCAGAAATTGTGTCCCAGGTTCTTAGGTGTTAGAACAAAAATAGAGTACAATATTATAAACAAGATGACACCAAAGTGAAAAAAAACCAATAAGGGGAACAAGAGGTGTGAATTTTTAAAGTTTTGAATAGAAATATCGCCAGAAAGTACAAAGTGCGAATGATAGCCAATGGTTGCAGTAGACCAGACTTAGGCGCAATTTAACGCTGCTCGCAGGTCAAATACACCAACCAGGTTAGTCCTGTTGAAATATTTTACCTTCTAAGTCCTTTAAGTCCCTATCGACCGCAGGAGTACACTTCTAAAGCCCCAAAGGAGCTATTGGGAGGCACTTACAGAATCGCACGGTGTCAGGCAAAGACCAACAGCGAGGTCCATTTGAGGTCCAATTGCCACTGGTCAGCTGGACAGTGCGGGAAAGGCCTCCTGTAGTTTGTTGTCACCCTGCAGCCACACAGGAGGTGAACCAACTGACCCTTGGAGTCCACTTCTTTGTCCTGGCTACAAGAGGAGCAGGTCCAATCATGTAGGGCTCTTCTGAGGTCACACAGAGCAGGTCCAATTCACTTGATCTTCCACAGGTCCAGGAAGTGTTCTGAAGTGGGTGCCAGGAGATGCCACATGTATGGCTGGCACAAGCTAGTGGGTGGGAATGACTCCTGTGCATGCCCTAACCAATGGGCTAAATATTCCTGGGGCCAACCAAACCCACTTTAGGCTTGTTCAAGATGGTGTCAGTCTTTTGCCACACTAAACTTGGGCTCTGAGGGCTTCGGTTGTATGTGGGGAGGATACTATGGTAATCCAAGCCCCCCCCCACATCTTACACTTGAATCCAGCTTCAAGCAGCCACTCTACCCCCAATGAACCCAGAGACAGACATCTGTGAGAAAAAAAAGCCAGGTTTTCCATTAGACAGACCGTGAATACACAAGAATTATCTTGACATCCTATTTTCTTCCTTTCAAGTGTGCCCCAAGTGTTATTTGTACAACCCAGAGACAGAACTCTGGTAGGATAAAAGCAGGGTTTTGCATCAACCAAACAGCGCATACGCAATAATTATCTGTAAACCCAGCACACTTGTCAAGCAGAATTTGACACTCCAGCAGGATTTAATACTGTAGCGACGAGGATGCCCTCATCTCCCACCTTGCATATTTTGTGAGATTCAGAGAAGTCCTCTCTGCCCATTCAGGTCAGCCTATTGTTTACTCCTGGGAGAAATTTCACACATATTCAGTTGCAAATTTTGGGCTGGGAAAAGTTGGAGAGCAAATGCAAATTAGCCTCCAGAAACATCAGGCATGGAAATGGTGACTTTCTAAACAGTACTTTTCCTTAATGTTTATTAAGAATCTGACTTCACAATTGAATTGCATTTGTATTAAATATTAAACATAGTTTAATTATATTCTAGCTAGCCAAAATCCTGAGATACAGTATTAGTCTTTTAATCTGCACTCTTGTTTTTGTACATAGGACAGCTAGGCCTAACACAGTGAAAAATATCTCTGTTGGGTGCTAGTCACTGTAAAGACATGTTAACATTACGTTTCGATATGGTTTGCTTTTAAATACCATGCACCCAGCCTTCTGGGCTACAAGGCCTACATATGGGTGACAATAATTTAAAAGGGAGGTTTTTACCTATCAAAATGGTTTATTTTGACAGGACGCCCTGCAGGCTTGCACTGCTACAGTCGGACTACACAGTGTACGCCTGAAGATGTGCTTGTGCTACCACTGTAGTGGATGGCAAAATAAGTGCTGCAGTCCATCAGTGGAACTTAACTTCCATGCCCTGTGTACACCTTGTACCATATACGAGGGACTTGTAGGTAAGTTAAATATACCAAGTAGGAGTATGCCAATTCAACCACGTTAATGGGGGAATACAGGCACTTTACGGCAGGTATGGAGGGATAAATTGCAGAGTTCTGTAGACAGCAACATTTTTGGGTCCAGCAAAAGAGAATAAAAATATGGGGTGACCAGTCAGAAAAGGCAGATTTCCTACATTAGTGAAGAGATGTAGTTAAGATATTGCACAATCATCCCCCAGGGCCTGCTCCAGCTATGTCCCAGAGTGCCCACCCCTGAGACATAGCGGTAACCTGTGTTTTCTCTCGCTTGGCGAGAGCAAACACCAAGACTGCTCCAAGCGGGCTGAAGCATGAAAAATGCTCCTGCCTGCTTGGGGTGGACTTTTCATCTGCTTACCCTGCCTGCTGTGAAGCGGGTAGGGAAACAGATGAAAAGAAATGCTCCCGCAGTGAGCAGAATTTATAGCTGCTACCTGCGAGCGGGAGCAATGCCGGCTCGTGCTAGAGGCGGGGAGCTAGATGGGGCCGTGGGGGCATTGGGGCTCCCCCCACAGCCTCCAACAAAGAGGAAGTGGGTGCTCTAGGTGGGCTCCAGGGCACCCACAATTTACTGGTTGGGCCCCAGTGGATAGAGTCCCTGGTGCCAATAGTGGCCCTGGGAGGGGGGCTGCGTGCCCCTTCAGACAATGGCCGGCCCTGGGAGATGGGGTCCCCAGAGCCAAAATACGTCCTGGGGACAGTGGACATGTGCCCCTCCTCCCCTTCTAAATATGGCTGGGCCCCCTGGAGATCGGGTCCCCCGGGCCTGAAATCGGCCATGGGAGGAAGGTTGCATGTCCCCTCCCCATCTACAATAAGGCTGGGGCCCAGGAGATAGGGGCCCCTGGGCTGAAATACAGCCCAGGATGGGGGGGCCACATACCCCCTACCCTAAAAAGAAAATTGGCGGGCCCTGGGGATTTGGTCCCCGGGGCTGAATTCAGCCCGTGGAGGGGAGCTGCGTGCCCCCCTTCCAACTTGGCTGCCTTTGGGGAGTTGGCGACAGGGCCAGAACCTGCATCCAAACCCCTGCTGCTCATGGCCGCTTGGGGTGCAGGGCTTGGACACCAGCCCGGTGCTGCGGCCCACTCTCTGATGCGCACGGCCTAAGGCTGTGCATCGCGTTGGGTTGACTGCATGCAGGGTGTTGGCCGCAGGGCCTGGCCCCGGGCCAGGCCCTGCGGCCAACTCCCTGCTGTTAAAACACCATAGAAATTCACTGAAAAAAACAAAGGTTACAGGGATGTTACAGTTAGGAAAGAGAATAGAAGAAACCTTATAATGTACCTAAAAAAACAAAGGTTGCAGGGACGTTATACTTGGGTTAAGAATTTACACACTCAAAACCATAGAAATTCAGCAGTTCTAGTTCGAGTTATCTGAAGAAACTATCACTTGTGCCCCAAGGTAACTATAACTCACGCCCTCGCCATGCACTGCTAATTACCCCACATATTACATCACTGACGACATCTTCTATGAAATAATAATATCACTGCAACATTTGCAGTAAAGCTATTGATGAGAAACTGTGCACGGTGAGCGAGTTCTAGTTACCTTAGGGCATGAGTTTGTTTCTGGCCTGTTTCTGAGAAGGTGTTTGTGTGCCGAGCGAGGCCTGCATCAGATGAGAGTCCATGGAATAAGAATAACAGTAATACATCGTCAGGTGATTTGGTGTTTACATAATTTATTAGTGATAAATATTGTTTATAATAGTTGAAAACCACTGTGTAAAAAGGTGATAGATGAATATGAAATGTTGTCTGTGTCGCATTTTCCATTACTAACCCTGCCTTTTTAGAGCTCTCTGAATCCAAAGGACTGTGGCAGCATGTGTACCATAGAAAAGAGATTGTTACAGTCAAAGTGATCAAATGTATTTATTTAAAACCATTTGACTTATAAAGCAATAGAGCAAGAAGCTAAAGTAAATGAGTTTGACAACAGTGCAGAAGTGGTAAACTGAGGACAGCGCCTCACAGACGGAACATAAAAACCGCTTGAAAACTCAGGACGAGTTGGACTCAGAAGGGTGCAGCTGAAATATGAAACTGCAGGGGGTGCCGGAGTATAAGGACTGTGATGAACCTTCAGTAGCGGCCGGTGTCAAACCAAAGTAGTGGGGCGGGGGATGACGATGACATAATGCACAACAAATAACTTACCTGCTGCATCGCAGCTCTTTTGCTCCTCTCTGGCTCCAGTCCACCTCAGGCATAGGCTCCCAGACTCCCCTGCGGCCAATCCAGATGCTGCTCTCATGCTGCTGAGCCATTAAGATCAATGGGGTCACCCTGTATCCCTCGGAACCTGGGTTAATAGTTATAAAGCTACAAGTGGTTCCGTTGGGTAAGTATAAACATAGGGCTATGGGGAAGTGATCCCTAATGCCCAGAGGGTTGAGAGGATTCCATACTGGAGTATAACCTCCCAAGTCAAGATATTATATCACAAAAAAGTGCGAAAGCCGGGGACTCGGACCAAGTAGGTACACAGGCGGGATAGGACCCTTGAAGAAAGTGTGACTACAGGGCTATTCCATCACGCCTAGCGGGCCCCTGTGATACAGTTTTTCTCCGCAAATTGGAGATGAAGGACTGCGTATAACAGATTAATCATCTGTTATCTATACAAAAGGAGCAGCTACTCTGCCCTTTTTCGTTCACAGGATAGGGACTCCCCTTTCACTGTTGTTCCCAGGGAGGACGACCTCTGCCCTGAAGAAAGTCCAGGACCTTTACGGCCATCCCAGGACTGAAACATGTTGGCAATAGGGTCATAGGACCATTATCACTCCCATTGACCCGTTTCTTTTTAATTATTTTTAATATCCCTGACAGACCCAATAATAAAGGGAAACCGGGGCCTGTCGGAGGGTTTTTATCTATAATTCCCCCCTGGTCTTCACTTTCCAAAGAGCTTCCCAACACTGTGGTTGAGCCCACCCCAACTTATAGGCGTTGGGGTGACCCGATGATGAAGCATGACACCACTAGGGTGTGTGAGGGTAACTAAACAAAAAGGAATTGCTTCCTTGCGCACCCCCGGGTGTCTGCAATTCTAGATCTTCACATAGACACCTCCCTATCGTATTTAGGTAACACAGTTTTTATGTTAACCATCAGTTAATCCGTTGGGTAAGTACCACAGGGTACTGGTTCAGAACCTGATTATTTTTTTCACAATCAATAGTGATTTTGTACTAGACTTTTATAAATGTACCACACCTCAGTAAGTTATCAAAAATATATATATTTATTAAATTATTTGTTTTGTTTCTCTATTTTTCTCGCTAATTGTGTAAACAATTTTATACAAAAAAGATAATACCAATGGGGGCTGTCTGACAAAGAAAACACCATATCAAATACACAGACAATTCAATGGGTGACTGTGGTGACATATAGTGCACATGGGTGACCTTTCAAATTCAAACAATAAATAAGACAATAACTTAAATTCTCCGTCCTTTTCAAGTCTTTCACTTTAGCTAGTCCTATTTTTTAAAATAATTGCTATAATGAGCCCGGACATGAGATGGTTGTACGTTGACGTTTCGACCCTGTGTGTGTATATATATATATATATATGTGTTTGTAGATACATCAAGTAGGGTCTTCTTCAGGACAAAAGAAGGAAGTGCGACAGCCTATTCAAAGGAAAACTAAATCCCTATTAGTATGGTGTGGAATAGAAATTGTACAATGTGTGAGCCGCCAAACTCTTGGGGTACTCACCCTTGGTGGTTGGGAATTCACAAGATTGAATCTATTAACTCCTCCAAGCCCGTAAGGAGTTTTTATTCAAGGATCATCTGCAAAATGACGAGATTGCCAGCTACTATCTGCATCCCTACATGTGTATAGCTACTACTCTATGCAGTTGCTGCATCCGTTGCATGTACTTACCAATCCGCCAGCTATTCAAACTTTAGCTGTGTACCTGTAATGAGAGGGAAAGACTAAGTGTACTCCTCTCCCTTTAATAAAACAAGTCCACACATGGACTCCCAAAGATGACCCCTCAATGTACGGTCTTAGAAACTCATCCCTCTGGATGTGCTCAGTTCAGTGTGCATGTCAGTTTGGCCAGCCAAACGGACATGCGCACTGATAGCAGTGCCCACCACTCCCCACTGTGACAGCCATCGCGATGTCCCCGCCCCCAAGATTCCGCACTCTGAGGATTAATAAGACAATAATGAACATTTTTTTGTAATCGTTTAATTTTTCACGTTTTGACACTGCTGGCAGAAAGGGGGGGGACGCTCCTCCTCCATAGCGGAGGAGCCCCCGCTGTGAACCTTAGCCTTCTTACAGAGTTAGGTTATATGTACATTGAAAACTTGTGAGCTGCTAAAACTGAAATTCCAAATTGTGATGTAACTTGCACCCGAGGGGGTGCCTGGCTGTGCTGTGATGTCTAGGGTATATGGACTAAAAATTGATGAAGGTCAAATGTCAGACTGATTTCTGAAGTCAATTGTATACAGAGTGGACCCAAGTCAGAGGTTTCCAAGTTTGTAATTGTAACTTACATGTGCAAATATGATCTGCAGATAAACTCCAGATCTCTAGTTCACAGAATATTATCCAGGGGGCTTTTCTGCCTGGAGATGAGGCTTACTACGTCAGACAGCCATGCATTGTAGTAATTCTGTGACTAGGGCCAGAACAAAGGCATAATGAACACATATTTACTCCTGTTTTTGGATGTTCATAAAGGTTTTGTCTGTCTTTTCTTTGCTTGGAAAGTTACAATGCCAAGAGTAAGAATAAGACACTTTCCAGGATGGGAAAGGAACATATAAATTCCCAAATTTTATTGAGATTTTGTGAATAGTTTTTTCCACAGTGAAACGTGGAAAAGTGGAGAGGTGTGGTGCAGCGGCCAGGGCAGCTGACTTCGGAGCACAGGGTTCACGGTTCGATCCCCGGCTCCGGCGGCAGCTCAGCTCAGCACCATGTGACTCTGGGCAATAGCTCACTTAATTTCCACTACGGCCCCCAGCGCCTTGAGACCCGTAAGGGTGAGTAGCTGCGCTATATAAAAACAGACTTACATTTTTTTTATTTATTTATTTTTCCCTATTAACATTTAAATCTATGCAAATATTCGGCAATCGTTTCTGAAGTATTCGTTTTCTGTGCAGCCCCTCCAAGCAGCCGGATGAAGAAGGGTGTCACCGCATGTCTTAACCCCGTCATGTGATCCAAGATGGATGACGTCACAAAGGGTGTTTAAATGATGATATGGATGGAGGAAATCGACGTGTCTTATTCTGATTGCTTCTTCTGAACCTAAAGGGGCCGCAGTGGGGGCAGCAGAGAGGAGCAGGCAAAACAAGGACTGGTAAACACAGACTGCCTGGATCAGTGAATACCCTGGTCCAGGCTATGCTGTTAATGTGAGTGTGTTTGTGTAGGAGGGCACTCCTGCAGCCTAGTCCTGGTTTGAGGAAACTCGGGCGACAATGTGCATAATGTCCTTTACACCTTTACATTTGCTCTCGTTGAGAAGTAAATGTCTGTGGCCCTCGGTACGACTCTTCCAGGTCTCAGAATGAAGGTTTAGGCGCCAAGTCCCACGTTTTCCCGCCTTCTGTGTACTTTTCCTAGGGTAACTTCCACCTGGCTTTACAAGGTTACACATGTCTGGAGTGGGGAGTCCAAGGGTACGGATTTACCGCCTAACCTGAACTTCCAGTCGGACCGATAACCCTTTAGTGGCCAAATTGGGATTTCCAAGGAGCGCATAATGGCG
This sequence comes from Calotriton arnoldi, assembly GCA_963921515.1. Taxonomy (NCBI): domain Eukaryota; kingdom Metazoa; phylum Chordata; class Amphibia; order Caudata; family Salamandridae; genus Calotriton; species Calotriton arnoldi. The sequence continues at coordinate 698,392 of CAWUFW010001065.1, read as the reverse complement.
GCCTGTTTAGAGAGAACAGTGTTAGAAGTATTTATGCCACAGCTCTTACTACAATTCATACACCAAACACGGAAAGATTGCAGTATGTTATCACAATTACACAATCAACTGGGGAAATGCAAAGCAATGCAAAACGTCTGTATGAAGAGCGTGAAAAGAACAAAAGATGTTGGTCCTAACAAACGAGAGAAAGCATTACATAGCTTTGGAGACAAAGATCACAGTGCGATGGACCGCAGGGTGGATGAGCTGGGAACAGCCTTGCACCAGGAGCCAAATGAATATTGGGAGCGGGGACATAAAATGCAGTCAGAGAATAGAGAGGGGGTGGGGTCAGTCAGACCCGAGGAGCCCAATGAACGCTGGGAGCGGAGACATAAGATATATACTCAGAGAAGGAACAGGAGGTGGGATGGGACCGGCCACACCTGACTAGGCTAATGAAGGCTGTGAGTATAACATATACTCAGAGAGTGGGGGTGGGGTCAGCTACACATGAGGAGCCCAATGAAGGCTGCGGGGACATAAAATATACTCAGAGAAGAAACAGGAGGTGGAATGGGAGTGGGAGCACAGAGTATAATCAGAGGAGAGAAAGGAGGTGGGATCAGCCAGCCCTGAGGAGCCCACTGAAGACACAATGTAATCAGAGAAGAGAGAGCAGGTGGGACCGGCCATACCAGACTAGGCTAATGAAGGCTGTGAGCGGGGACATAAAATATAATCAGAAAAGAGAGAGGCGGTGGGACCGGCCACACCTGAGTAGACTAATGAAGCTGTGAGTGGGGACATAAAATATAATCAGAAAAGAGAGAGGCGGTGGGACTGGCCATACCCGACTAGGGTAATGAAGGCTGTGAGCGGGGACATAAAATATAATCAGAGAATAGAGAGGAGGTGGGACCGGCCACACCTGAGTAGACTAATGAAGGCTGTGAGTGGGGACATAAAATATAATCAGAAAAGAGAGAGGCGGTGGGACCGGCAACACCTGAGTAGGCTAATGAAGGCTGTGAGTGGGGACATAAAATATAATCAGAGGAGAGGGAGGAGGTTGGACCGGCCCCTACCTCCCGCGATAAAACCGGATGCCTTGCAGAACGCGCAGCGGACGCGCGTGAGGAGGCTAAACACTCGCTGCTCCTGACAGCCTGAACTTGATCAGAATTTGCCAAACTACTTTTTGCGCTAAACTTGCCTGACTTGACATTTTATTTGTGTGCTCGCCGATTTGCTTTGAAACTAGTTTTTAAACTGCACTTACCTCATAAATTGCCGGTCCCCGGTCCACCACGGGTCTATCCCGATTGATATGGAGGGATTTAGGCTACTTCCGGTCGCGAGGAGGTTGGCGTTCTAGCGGCCCCTACCTCCCGCGATAAAACCGGATGCCTTGCAGAACGCGCAGCGGACGCGCCAAAGGCAAGCCCGTCTGCGCCCGGACGGGACCAGGGGCCATAACCCCTGGCCAAAAATCATTAAAACACCTTTTCCCAATAAGATATTCCCCCACACAGCTGCTGAACTATCGCAGTATGCCCCAGTCTGAGTGCGAGTGTCTCGATCCACTGGATGAGGCTACTAAATGCCCTTGCTGCAGCTTTAAATTTGACAAATCACCTCCAAGAGAGATGAATAGTTCACTTACTGCAAACATTTCTCCCCAACAGGACAACTGCCCCTCACTACGTTGCAAGTCCACTAGCACGGCTTTTACCTTCTGGAATATTAATTGTTGTTCCCTCCCCAAACACAAATTAGACATCTTCGACCTATTAAGTAGTGAACAGCCTGATGCTATCTTCCTAACTGAAACATGGCTGCATATGAGCTCGGGCCCGGACGTGGCTTCTGCTTTACCTTCTAACTACGCCATAGTTAGGATAGATAGAGAACTCAAGATAGGGGGTGGTATTGCCATAATTTTTTAAAAATCTTATTCATGTAAATTAGAAGTACTCCCTCTTAAGGGATGTGAGGCAGGCCTTTTTAAACTTGTGATGACCCCTCACTTTACCTTATCTGGTATTCTTGTTTACCGCCCCCTGGGCGGCTTTATTTCCTGAGTTAATCTCCTCTCATTTTCTTAAGGCGGCAAACTTTACTATCCTGGGTGACCTTAACATTCACTTGGATAACCCTACATGCTCCACCAGCAGTACACTGATTTCCGACCTTGCAGCAATGAATTTGCTGTTTTGTAATACGGGTCCTACTCATATGGCAGGCCATCTACTGGATCCTATATTTTCCAACCTGTCTGATATCCAATGTCTAACATCTCTCCCTTTATGCTGGTCAGATCATTATGCAGTTACATTTCATTGCACTGTCCCAGCTTATCTGACCACAGCCACCTCTGGTGCACAGCAGAAATCTAGGAATTGGAGCAAATTGGATATGAAATCTCTCAATAAGCTCCTTTCCGATAGTACCCCCTCTATTCCTCAAGTCTCTACCTCTTCCTCAGACATAATCCATAATTGGATTTTTAAAGCAATTGACAACTGCCTTCCTGTTTCAATCAAAAAGACATACAATCATCGCTCCCCTGCCCCTTGGTTTACGGAGCAATTAAAAATAGAAAAAAGTAAATGCAAAACCCTAGAAAGGCATTGGAGGAGAAATTACGCAACTGATTCCAAACTAAAATACAAAAAGGCCTTAAAAGAATATCAAGCCCTTTGCAAATCTGCTCGCGCAAGTTATGTTGCATCCACCATTTCCAATGCACAGAACTGTTCGTGAACGTTGTTCTCAATGGTTAAAACTATCGGGCTCGGACACTCAACCCACGCCCGCCCTAGATGGATCACAGTGCGACGACCTTGCCAATTCTTTGTGAACAAAGTAAAGCATATCCACTCCATGCTTAGTAGGTCTCTGACAGCCATGCCTATGCAGCAAAATTCCAGTCCTGAGTCTATTGATAGGGCAGAATCCACCAACAAACTGCAATCCTGGTCACTACTAGATATTAATTAATTCAAGAAAATCCTAGGTAGCATCCAATCCGGTTCACCTCGGGACCTTCTACCTTCCACGGTGTTGCAACAATTTGACACATCTTCCCTTGAATTAATCATGGACCTTCTTAATGCCTCCATACAGGAAGCAATTGTTCCACCTGAATGGAAACACGCTATGATCCTTCCGCTCCTGAAGAAGGCCAACGCTGATCCTGCCCAACCTTCCAACTTTAGGCCTATCTCTCTACTTCCGATATATTCCAAAATTTTGGAAAAACATATAAATTCTCAACTCACACAGTTTGTTGAATCCTCCAATTTTTTACATGGCTCCCAGTCCGGATTTAGAGCCGGTTTTTCAACAGACAACCCTACTGGGTGTTACGGAAATGCTGAGACATCACTTGGATATGGGGGACACAGCAGCCCTCATATTACTCGACTTGAGCGCTGCTTTTGACACAGTGTCTCGCACCGTGTTAATAAAATCCCTTCAATTCCTCAGCATCTCTGGCTCAGCACTGGACTGGTTGACATCTTTTCTTACCAATCGTACATTTCAAATTTTTTCTTCTGCTGCCACTTCCAAACCTCACCTTTCCCACTATGGGGTCCCTCAGGGCTCTATTCATAGTCCACTGCTCTTCAATATCTATGTCAAACCACTGGCGACCATTGCAGAGGAGGCCGGGTTGTCCCTTTTCTCATACGTGGATGACACCCAGATTATCTTCTCGCTTTCCACTGAAAAGGTGTCTGGTCCATCAGCTCTTCAGGACGGCCTAAGAAAAATTGCAGCATGGATGCAAATTAACATGCTCAAACTTAATGGCGATAAGACCGAGGTCCTCATTTTGGGGAAAAATAAAGATCTATGGGGCCCCCAGCATTGGCCCTACCGAAATGGGAACCCCACCCCAGCCCACCCAACAAGTCCGTAATTTGGGCTTCATTATTGACGATCAGCTGTCTATGAGACAGCAAGTAGTAAAGGTGGCGGCTACCTGCTTTACTGTCTTAAAATGGCTAAAAAAATTGTCTGGATGCTTCCTGCTCCACCCAAAGAACTGTGGTCCAAGCGCTTGTGACCTCAAGAATAGACTATGGTAACATCCTCTATCTAGGGGCTAATAAAGATGTACTACGGAAGCTGCAGGTGGTGCAGAATGCTGCGGCTAGACTACTATGTCGAATTCCCAAAGCTACTTCCATCTCCAGCTATCTACGCGATCTTCACTGGTTGAAAGTGGAAAGCCCAGTTAAGTTCAAAGCCTTGAGCTTTTTATTTAAGATCAAGTTCGGCACTGCTCCCCAATATCTGCAAGCCTTGGCCCTGCCTTACCAACCTTCACGCCTGCTGCGTTCCACTACCCAGGGAAAATTTCTGGTAGCCAGGGTTAGAATTTCACGGATGGGAGGCCGCTCCTTTGCCTTTCTCGGCCCTACTTTGTGGAACACTCTTCCTGCATCCCTTCGGCACGAAACAAGCTTTGCAAACTTTCGCAAAGGTTTAAAGACATGGCTGTTCAGCCAATAACATCAGTACTTTCCTTTCCACTCTTCAGGCGGGCGCTGGGAAACCCTTTTTGGGTAGCTGTGCGCCTTACAAAAATAATTTAACATAACACACCTGAGTAGACTAATGAAGGCTGTGAGCGGGGACATAAAATATAATCAGAGAAAAGACAGGGAGTGGGATCAGCCAGACCTGAGAAGTCTAATGAAGGCTGTGAGCGGGGACATAAAATATAATCTGAGAAGAGAGAGGGGGCAGGACCGGCCACACCTGAGTAGACTAATGAAGGCTGTGAGTGGGGACATAACATATAATCAGAGAAAAGAGAGGGAGCGGGGTCAGCCAGACAAGAGGAGCCAAATGACGTCTGCGAGTTGGAGTGTTCGATATAATCAGAGAAGAGAGAGGGGCGGGGTCAGCCAGACCTGAGGAGCCTAATGGTGGCTGTTAGCGGGGACATAAAATCTACTCAGAGTGGGGGTGGGGTCAGCTACACCTGAGGAGCCCAATGAAGGCTGCGGGGACATAAAATATACTCAGAGAAGAAACAGGAGGTGGAATGGGAGTGGGAGCACAGAGTATAATCAGAGGAGAGAAAGGAGGTGGGATCAGCCAGCCCTGAGGAGCCCACTGAAGACACAATGTAATCAGAGAAGAGAGAGCAGGTGGGACCGGCCATACCAGACTAGGCTAATGAAGGCTGTGAGCGGGGACATAAAATATAATCAGAGGAAAGACAGGGGGTGGGATCAGCCAAACCTGATGAGCTTAATGAAGGCTGTGAGTGGGGACATAAAATATAATCAGAGAAAAGAGAGGGAGCGGGGTCAGCCAGACCAGAGGAGCCAAATGACGTCTGCGAGTGGGAGTGTTCGATATAATCAGAGAAGAGAGAGGGGGCGGGGTCAGCCAGACCTGAGGAGCCTAATGGTGGCTGGGAGCGGGGACATAAAATCTACTCAGAGAGTGGGGTCAGCTACACCTGAGGAGCCCAATGAAGGCTGCGGGGACATAAAATATACTCAGAGAAGAAACAGGAGGTGGAATGGGAGTGGGAGCACAGAGTATAATCAGAGGAGAGAAAGGAGGTGGGATCAGCCAGCCCTGAGGGAGCCCACTGAAGACACAATGTAATCAGAGAAGAGAGAGCAGGTGGGACCGGCCATACCGGACTAGAGTAATGAAGGCTGTGAGCGGGGACATAAAATATAATCAGAGGAAAGACAGGGGTTGGGATCAGCCAAACCTGATGAGCTTAATGAAGGCTGTGAGTGGGGACATAAAATATAATCTGAGAAGAGAGAGGGGGTGGGACCGGCCACACCTGAGTAGGCTAATGAAGCTGTGAGTGGACACATAAAATTTAATCTGAGCAGAGAGAGGGGGTGGGATCAGCCGGACCAGAGGAGCCCAATGAAGACTGCGAGCGGGAGCACACAATATAATCAGAGGAGAGAAAGGAGGCGGGACCAGCCAACCCAGAGGAGCCCAATGAAGGCTGCGAGCGGGAGCACACTATAGAATCAGAGTAGAGAGGGGGGTGGGTGAGCCAGACCTGAGGAGCCCAATGAAGACTGTGAGCGGGAGCACACTATAGAATCAGAGAAGAGAGGGGGGTGGGTGAGCCAGACCTGAGGAGCCCAATGAAGACTGTGAGCGGGAGCCCCCAATAGAATCAGAGAAGAGAGGGGGGTGGGTGAGCCAGACCTGAGGAGCCCAATGAAGACTGAGCAGGAGCACATGATATAATCTAAGGAGAGAGAGGAGGAGAGATGTGCGTGGAAGCATACAACATAATCAGAGGACAGAAAGGACCAGCCAGACCTGAGGAACCCAATGAACTCTGTGAGCGGGGGCATGAAATATAATCAGAGAAGAGATTGGGGGTGGGGTCAGCCTGTCCTGAGGAGCCCAATGAAGGCTGCGAGCAGGAGAACACAATTCAGTGGTGGCTTCTCCGCTACGGCAGAAGAGCGTCGCCCCACTACTCTGCAGCAGTGAAATGAAGAAAAAATAAAATGATAATAAATCAAGGTTATCATTTTATTTTGTCCTGCTGCGGCAGCTTGGCGGGCGGGGCTGCTCCGATGACAGGAGCAGGGGGAGGAGCTGTGAGCACACTTTGAAAGTGCGCATGAATGTTTGGCCGGCCCGCTAGGGCCAGACAAACATTCATGCACACTTTGCATGTTCTCCATCTAGGCTGCATTGTGCCGAACCATGGCGCTCAGACCAATCACAACACTGCATTGCAGTGTTGTGATTGGCTTTGGGGAGCCTGGATGTGCTTCCTGTTCCTGCTGTGCAGAGGGGCGAGGAGGAGAGAAGGATGCGAGACGCGGCAGTAAGGTACGTTTTTTTAAATTATTATTTTCAATCCCCTTACCCCCTGCTCTGCCCGCCCCCGGCCACCACTGCACAATATATAATCAGAAAAGAAAGAGGAGGCAGGGTCAGCCAGACCTGAGGAGCCCAATGAAGGCTGTGAGCGGGACCAAACGATATAATCAGAGAAGAGAGAGAAGGCGGGGTCAGCAAGACCTGAGGAGCCCAATGAAGGCTGCGAGCGGGAGAATACAATATAATCAGAGAAGAGAAGAGAGAGGAGGCGGGGTCAGCCAGACCTGTGGAGCCCAATGAAGCCTGCGAGCGGGAGCATGCAATATAATCAGAGAAGAGAGAGGAGGCGGGGTCAGCCAGACCCAAGGAGCCCAATGAAGGCTGCGAGCGGGAGCATGCAATATAATCAGAGAAGAGAGAGGAGGCGGGGTCAGCCAGACCCAAGGAGCCCAATGAAGGCTGCAAGCGGGAGAATACAATATAATCAGAGAAGAGAGAGGAGGCGGGGTCAGCCAGCCCCAAGGAGCCCAATGAAGGCTGCGAGCGGGAGCATGCAATATAATCAGAGAAGAGAGAGGAGGCGGGGTCAGCCAGACCCGAGGAACCCAATGAAGGTGCAAGCAGGAGAATACAATATAATCCGAGAAGAGAGAGGAGGCGGGGTCAGCCAGACCCAAGGAGCCCAATGAAGGCTGCGAGCGGGAGCATGCAATATAATCAGAGAGAGAGGAGGCGGGGTCAGCCAGACCCAAGGAGCCCAATGAAGGCTGCAAGCGGGAGCAAACGATATAATCAGAGAAGAGAGAGGAGGCGGAACCAGCCAGACCCGAGTAGCCCAATGACTGCTGCGAGCGGGAGCACACGATGCAATCAGAGAAGAGAGAGGAGGCGGGATCAGCCAGACCCGAGGAGCCCAATGAAGACTGCGAGCAAGAACATAAACTGCAATCTGAGAGGAGGATGAGGCAGTCCAGGTAGACACATGAAAAACTTTAGAAAGAAAATGAAACTGAGGCAGAGCACAAAAAGATAGCCAACGGGGGCGGGGGGGGTCAAGTATGAGAAGGAAATCTCTTGCTTGCCCACCTCTACTGTTTTTCTCCCCTACAGGCTTTTTGACTCATTCAGCTCTCTCATTGACCTGCCTCCTAAGCGTGTTTTGTAAAACTTCACTCCCTTTTAAGCCCCTCCCACTGCAGGTCATTTTCCTGACCCCCAAGCAGTGAAACTGCCTATCACCATTTCTTATGTCCGACCCTACTCTCACTGCCTTCTAGGAAGTTGGCCCTTGTCCATTATTATATGTTTTTTCCTATAACTTTGGCTGGTGCTATGTACAGCATTTAGACGTCTTTACTCGACTACTGAATAAGATAAATCAGAACACAAATGATAAACTTATTCCCTTTTGCCACGAAACATATCCCAGGGAAGAGGCTGGATATGTAATGTAGCAAGATTAGAGTTTATTAAAGTATTTACATCCTTCTGCTTCTATTCTAAAGAGTGAAAGCCGTACAGGTGCTGATAAACAGTGGTGTGACACATTTTTTTAGCTGCCATATTGGTATTGTGCCCACACTGCCGGCGGCCATCTTAGAGTGGTGCTAGGTGTAAAGGGGGGGACCAGTACAGGTAGAAGGACAAGCAAGAGACGGTTCAGAAAGTAGCCAAAGAGCCATTGGAGCCCAGAGGCAGTGGGAACATTTGAGTCCAAGCAGAGGGGAGCTGGCAACCGCCGATTGTCCAGCCTTGCTAGGGAATGTCTTCCCCATAGCGCTTTTATCACCGCCAATTGAGGGACAATAGTATGAGAGACTCCAGTCAAGGTATCTGGTCCGTCTGAGAACATCATGGCTCCTCAATTGAGATCCAGGCCCACAGTAGTGTTTGAGTTTGATACAGTGCTTTGCTGTCTGTGCATCCTTTGGTTGGTAGCCAGCCTTGCCGAGGCTGGGGAGAGGAGTTGGCCTAACGGCTAGGGCGGTCGACCTTGAATCTTGGGAACTGGGTTCGAGTCTCTGCAATGACGCTGAACATCCTGTGATTCTGGGTAAATCACTTAATCTCCCCGTGCCTAACAAAAATGAATGTGTCCACATGTAACGCAACTGGTGCTATGTAAAGCGCTCTGATACCCAATACCTTCGGGTCAAGTTCGCGCTATATAAAACTTTGTAAATAAAAATAAGAGAGGTTTGCTTTACACTGAGAAGGAAGCGATATGAAGTCTGGGTCCCTACTACTTTCTGAAGATGTTTTAGTTGATGAATCCAACTACACGCCTTTCCAATATGGTTGGTATCACATTACCACTGCTTGAACCATTGCAGACCTGTGCCAAAGCAGAACATGCAGGACATGAAGATATGTGTCTGACATCAGTCACATGACGACCCTTGTTTGTTGGTGATTGAGGGACACCCAGGGAGGACCAGCAACAGAACATGAACGGGGAGGGAGCCACAGACCTGAGAGTTAAAACTGTTTTTGGTGGGTTGAGCCAGAGTTGTTTACAACATTGCAAGTCCCCTAGGCCGCGTGGATGTTAGTCGACTTATATTTGGCAAATATGGATGCCAAAGAAGTGATATATGGTGAATACGGATGTTAGTCGATTTATATATAGTGAATGTGGCTGCTAGTCGAGTGATGTATCGCGAATGACATTCTAGTGATATATGACAAATATGGATGTTGGTCGAGTGCTATCTGATTACTGCAGCTGTTAGTCTAGTGATACACATTCATTGAAAGCTCTAATTTGGATGATGCGGACATCTGGAATGAATTGGAAATAGAACTAGCTAATTGGTCACAACGAATGATAGTGTGTAGTGATTTTAATATACATATGGATGCGAATAATACCCAAAATCAGAAATATGTAGGCAGGAAACCGAAGGTTTATAGAGCAATTAGGGCATTTAAAGATAGTCATGGCTTGTGCGATGTATGGGCAGAAAAACAGCGAAGAGATCCCGGATTTACATATTTTTCCCATCCACATAAGAAATTTGTACGATTGGATTATTTTTTAGCTTCACACTTACTGATAGATAATTTAGATATTATAAAACTGCCCCAATTATATTCCGATCATAACCCTCTGATTTTGGAGATAAGGGGGCGATGGCTGTTAGGCAAAGGACTACATGGTCATTTGATAAAAAGCTATTGATGGATGAGGAATTTTGCATATATATCAAGCAATGGGCTCAATAATTTTTTGATTGTAATAGATATAGTGCCTCCCGCGAGGTGGTATGGGATACTTTTAAGGCTGCCTTGAGAGGTGAGGTAATCGGGTTTGTAGCTCGTACCCGGAAACAATGTAAAGCACAATTTGATTTATTAATTAGTAAATTATCAGAACCTGAGGTAGAGCGCATGTTCAAATAATAAATAAAGGCGGCTCTGAGAGCCTATTGGGCGAACAAATGATTAAATTAGCTATCGCCAAATCGGAAATAAACGTGCATTTTCAGACTAAAGTGGCACAGATGTACCAAGCTAACCGGGGGGAAATATATGAGTATGGGGAGGCGACGGGGAGGCTTCTAGCTTTAAGAACAAGACAAAGTCGCCAGGAATAACATCTCAAAAATTAGGGATAGTAATAACCATTAAAAAAAAACAAAAAAAAAACAAAAGAAAGTGTTAGACAAGTGATATATTGTGAATGCAGGTGATTGCTGAGTAGCCTCTGGAGAATGTGGATATTAGTTGAATGATATATGGCGAATGCAGCTGTTAGTCGAGTGATGTGTAGTCAATCAATCAATCAATCAATCATGTCACTTATAAAGCGCACTACATACCCGCGAGGGTCTCAAGGCGCTGGGGGAAGAGGGGGGTGGTGCTGCTACTGATCGAAGAGCCAGGTCTTGAGGAGTCTTCTGAAGGCCAGTAGGTCTTGGGTCTGTCGGAGGTTGGTGGGGAGGGTGTTCCAGGTCTTGGCGGCGAGGTGGGAGAAGGATCTGCTGCCGGCGGTCGTTTTCCGGATGCGGGGGACTGTGGCGAGGGCGAGGCTGGTCGAGCGGAGCTGGCGGGTGGGGGTGTAGAAGCTGAGTCGTCTGTTGAGGTAGGCTGGTCCAGAGTTGTGGAGTGCTTTGTGTGCGTGGGTGAGGAGCTTGAAGGTTATCCTCTTGTTGACAGGGAGCCAGTGCAGGTCTCTCAGGTGGGGTGTGATGTGGCTGCGTCGGGGGATGTCGAGGATAAGACGTGCAGAGGCGTTCTGGATGCGTTGCAGCCGTCTCAGGAGCTTAGCCGTCGTTCCTGCGTAGAGGGAGTTTCCGTAGTCCAGCCTGCTGGTGACGAGGGCCTGGGTGACTGTTTTTCTTGTTTCGGTGGGGATCCACTTGAAGATCCTGCAGGAGCATTCGGAGGATGTTGAAGCAGGATGAGGAAACGGCGTTGACCTGCTTAGTCATGGAGAGGGTGGGGTCGAGGATGACCCCTAGGTTGCGTACGTGGTCGGTGGGTGGCGGGGCTGTTCCCAGTGATGTTGGCCACCAGGAGTCGTCCCAGGCTGAAGGGTTGGAACCAAGGATGAGGGCCTCCGTCTTGTCCGAGTTCAGCTTCAGGCGGCTGGTCCTCATCCATTCGGCGACAGCCTTCATTCCTTCGTGGAGGTGGGCTTTGGCGGTGTGAGGGTCTTTGGTGAGGGAGAGGATCAGCTGGGTGTCGTCGGCGTAGGAGATGATGTTGAGGTTGTGCTGTCGGGCGACGTGGGCGAGGGGTGCCATGTAGATGTTGAACAGCGTTGGGCTGAGGGAGGAGCCTTGGGGTACGCCGCAGATGATCTTGGTGGCCTTGGATCGGAAGGGGGCGAGGCGGACGCTTTGTGTTCTGCCGGAAAGGAAGGATGTGGTCCAGTCCAGGGCCTTCTCTTGGATCCCGGCGTCGTGAAGGCGTGTTCGTAGTGTGTGGTGGCAGACCGTGTCGAAGGCGGCTGATAGGTCCAGGAGGATGAGGGCTGCTGTTTCTCCGTTGTCTAGCAGGGTCCTGATGTCATCGGTGGCGGCGATGAGGGCGGTTTCGGTGCTGTGGTTGCTGCGGAAGCCGGACTGGGAAGGGTCCAGGATGTTGTTCTCCTCGAGGTAGCGGGTCAGTTGTTTGTTGACGATTTTCTCGGTGACCTTCGCGGGGAACGGGAGCAGAGAGATGGGTCGGAAGTTCTTGAGGTCCTTGGGGTCTGCCTTGGGTTTCTTGAGTAAGGCGGTGATCTCGGCGTGCTTCCAGCTTTCCGGGAAGGTTGCTGTCTCGAAGGAGATGTTGATTATTTTCCGGAGATGGGGCGCGATGGCTGTACTGTCTTTGTTGAAGATGTGGTGAGGGCACGGGTCTAGCGGTGAACCGGAGTGGATGGTGTTCATGATCTCGCTGGTGTCCTCGTCGTTGATGTTGGTCCAGGAGAGCAGGCGGTTGGTGGTTGTGGGGGCAGTGGTCTCGGTGGTTGCCGGGGCGGTCGTGGTGTTGAAGTTGTCGTGGATGTCGCCGATTTTGCGGTGGAAGAAGGTGGCCAGTGAGTCGCACAGGTCTCGCGACGGCTGGATGTCGTTGGTGTTGGAGCTGGGGTTGGAGAGTTCCTTCACGATGTTGAAGAGCTCTTTGCTGTTGTGTGCGTTGTTGTCTAGGCGGTCTTTGAGTGAGGCCCTTTGGCGGATCTGATGAGGTGATGGTGACTGCGGGTGGCGCTCTTGTGGGCGGCGTAGCTGTCCGCTGTCCGTTCGTGGAGCCAGATCTTCTCCAGTTTTCGGCATGTTCGTTTGGAGGCCTGGAGGTCTTCGGTGAACCAGGTGGCTTTCTTGCTGGTGTGGCTGTTGGGCGGATTCTTGAGCGGGGCGAGGGTGTTGGCGCAGTCGTCGATCCACTGTCTGAGGTTGCGGGTGGCGGTGTCGGGGTCGGAGGGTTCGGCGGGTGGGCTCAGGGCGAGGTTGTGGTTAGCTGGTCTTCCGTGACTCTGCTCCAGCAGCGGCGAGGCATTTGTTCGGTGCGGTGGTGCGTGGTGGGCTTCCTGTAGGTGAAGTGGATGCAGTGGTGGTCAGTCCAGTGGGGTTCGGAGGTGTGGTTGAAGGAGACGTGTGGGCTTGCGGAAAAGATGGAGTCGAGCGTGTGGCCGGCGGCGTGGGTGGGTGTAGTCACGAGCTGTCTGAGTCCGAGGGTGGCGAGGTTGTCGATCAGGGTGGTGGAGTTGGTGTCCTTGTTGTTCTCGAGGTGGAAGTTCAGGTCCCCGAGGAGGATGTAGTCCGTGGAGGCGATGGCGTGTGTGCTGACGAAGTCAGCGATGGAATCGCTGAACTGTGGTCGGGGTCCGGGGGTCTGTAGATGAGGGTTCCTCTGAGGGTGGTGTTGGGATCGGTGTGGATCTGGAAGTGCATGTGTTCGGCGGTGCTGAGGGTGTCGTCGGTGTTGGTTGAGACTCTGAGGGTGTTCCTGTGGACGATGGCGATGCCTCCTCCGACTCAGTTGGTGTGGTCCCTGCGGGTGATCTTGTATCCGTCCGGGATGGCAATGGCGATGTCGGGGGCTGAAGCGGGATTCAGCCAGGTCTCCGTCAGGAATGCGACGTCTGGGGAGGTTGAGTCGAGAAGGTCCCAGAGTTTGATGGCGTGTTTGCGGGCGGAGCGGGTGTTGAGGAGGATGCATCTGAGGTAGTTGGGTTCTTTCCTGGGCGGTGGTTTGGCGGGGCGGGTGCTGGCGAAGCTGCAGTTCCGGCAGGTGAAGGGCCCTTGGGTGCGCTTCGGGGTGGCCTGGTAGCAGGCGTGATCTTTTCCGGGGTTGAGTGCGTGGAGGGTGCTGGCGTCGTATCGGCGTCTGTTGATGTGGCGGGCGCGGGGGATGCCCGGACCAGGGGGTCTGGCGCTGGGCGCGGTCACGGCGCGGACGGGCGCAGACGGGCTTGCCTTAGGCGCGCCAGCGGCGCGGCCGCACAGCGGCCGCCATAAATGGGGAGGTGGGAGGGAGGAGCAGGGAATGGGGCAGCGAATGGGCAGTGAGGGGGCGGGGCCACAGGGGCGCAGCGGCGGGAAACAGGCACAGAAGGGAAAACGAGCACAATCAGGGCATCAAGGGGGCACAGAAAGGAAAAAAACGAGCACAATCAGGGGCAGCAAGGGGGCACAGAAAGGAAAAAATGAGCACAAGCAGGGGCAGCAAGGGGGCACAGAAAGGAAAACGAGCACAATCAGGGGCAGCAAGGGGGCACAGAAAGGAAAACGAGCACAATCGGGGGCAGCAAGGGGCACAGAAAGGAAAAACGAGCACAATCAGGGCATCAAGGGGGCACAGAAAGGAAAAACGAGCACAATCAGGGGCAGCAAGGGGCACAGAAAGGAAAAAAACTAGCACAATCAGGGGCAGCAAGGGGGCACAGATAGGGAAAAAACGAGCACAATCAGGGGCAGCAAGGGGGCACAGAAAGGAAAAAAACGAGCACAATCAGGGGCAGCAAGGGGGCACAGAAAGGAAAAAACGAGCACAATCAGGGGCAGCAAGGGGGCACAGAAAGGAAAAAACGAGCACAATCAGGGGCAGCAACGGGGCACAGAAAGGAAAAACGAGCACAATCCGGGGCAGCAAGGGGGCACAGAAAGGAAAAAAACGAGCACAATCAGTGGCAGCAAGGGGGCACAGAAAGGAAAAAAAAACGAGCACAATCAGTGGCAGCAAGGGGGCACAGAAAGGAAAAAAAAACGAGCACAATCAGGGGCAGCAGCAGGGCACAGAAAGGAAAAAAAAACGAGCACAATCAGGGGCAGCAAGGGGGCACAGAAAGGAAAAACGAGCACAATCAGGGGCAGCAGCAGGGCACACAGACGGAGCTGTGTGGTGGGGGAGCGACCTACCAGTCAAGGTCAGGGGTCGCTCTCTTCACCACGCAGCGGCCGCCATAAATGGGGAGGTGGGAGGGAGGAGCAGGGAATGGGGCAGCGAATGGGCAGTGAGGGGGCGGGGCCGCAGGCGCAGCAGCGGGAAACAGGCACAGAAGGGAAAACGAGCACAATCAGGGCATCAAGGGGGCACAGAAAGGAAAAACGAGCACAATCAGGGGCAGCAAGGGGGCACAGAAAGGAAAAAATGAGCACAATCAGGGGCAGCAAGGGGGCACAGAAAGGAAAAACGAGCACAATCAGGGGCAGCAAGGGGGCACAGAAAGGAAAAACGAGCACAATCAGGGGCAGCAAGGGGCACAGAAAGGAAAAAACGAGCACAATCAGGGCATCAAGGGGGCACAGAAAGGAAAAACGAGCACAATCAGGGGCAGCAAGGGGGCACAGAAAGGAAAAAAACTAGCACAATCAGGGGCAGCAAGGGGGCACAGAAAGGAAAAACGAGCACAATCAGGGGCAGCAAGGGGGCACAGAAAGGAAAAACGAGCACAATCAGGGGCAGCAAGGGGGCACAGAAAGGAAAAAACGAGCACAATCAGGGGCAGCAAGGGGGCACAGAAAGGAAAAAACGAGCACAATCAGGGGCAGCAAGGGGGCACAGAAAGGAAAAACGAGCACAATCAGGGGCAGCAAGGGGGCACAGAAAGGAAAAACGAGCACAATCAGGGGCAGCAAGGGGGCACAGATAGGGAAAAAACGAGCACAATCAGGGCATCAAGGGGGCACAGAAAGGAAAAACGAGCACAATCAGGGGCAGCAAGGGGGCACAGAAAGGAAAAAAACGAGCACAATCAGGGGCAGCAAGGGGGCACAGAAAGGAAAAAAACGAGCACAATCAGGGAGCAGCAAGGGGGCACAGAAAGGAAAAAAACGAGCACAATCAGGGGCAGCAACGGGGCACAGAAAGGAAAAACGAGCACAATCAGGGGCAGCAAGGGGGCACAGAAAGGAAAAACGAGCAGGCAGCAAGGGGGCACAGAAAGGAAAAAACGAGCACAATCAGGGGCAGCAAGGGGGCACAGAAAGGAAAAAAAAACGAGCACAATCAGTGGCAGCAAGGGGGCACAGAAAGGAAAAAAAAACGAGCACAATCAGGGGCAGCAGCAGGGCACAGAAAGGAAAAAAAAACGAGCACAATCAGGGGCAGCAAGGGGGCAGCAAGGGGGCACAGAAAGGAAAAACGAGCACAATCAGGGGCAGCAGCAGGGCACACAGACGGAGCTGTGTGGTGGGGGAGCGACCTACCAGTCAAGGTCAGGGGTCGAGTGTCCATGCTCCAGTGTCTTTGTGGTAGATTAGATAAATAGGAGTTGGGTGTGATCATTAGTGGGGGGGCGGGTGGTAAAGTGAGTTCATGCAGATTGTTGGTGGGATAAATGGATGTGCTTGTTAGATTAGGTATTGCGAGGTCGTAGGTTATGACTTTCAAAGGATGACTGGTTATTCTTGGTAGGAGGTGTAGGTAATCTTCAGAAATACAATAAAAAAGATTAAAGTAAACATGCTCATGATTGAGAATAGTCTCTATTGGGAGAGAGGAGGCATACAAAGGCTGGAAATTAAGAAGGCCATTCAAAAGGAAAAAAGGAAAGGCGACAATTTGAAGTTTTAATGTCAAGGTCAACATTTAATGCACGGTTTAAGAAACATGGGGAGGCTCCTGAGATAGCAATGCGCTCTTAGGATGCAAAACTGTAGAAAGAAGCATCATTATTTGTATGAGAGAGAGTGCAATATTAGGTACCTTGATGTGCTATAAAATCTGGAGACTAGCCTCTCCGTTGCCCGGATACTTCTACAGCACAGTTTAATCAAGAACAAGTGATCAGCGCAGGTGTTGGAAGTGTAAAGTAATGACTGGATACATACATAATGCAATATCGAGAGCTTTGGGCTGTCCTTCAGTGAAGCAGTAACCTCACAATCAAAGCAACATGAGCAAATATACAGGGAAAATAATGCAAACGTCTAATGCAAACATCAAAAAGGAGATTCTGCAAATGCTGGAGCGAATTTCTTCTATTGTTTACTCTTAAAGTCTGCCTCACAGTATTAAGTACCAAAGCAAAGTGGGATCTATTTGGATGACCCTGGTTTAGTATGAAACAGGGTAGGCCTGAGAGCAGCTTCCCAGACAGTGGAAGTGCATCACCTACATTCCTGTAGCTGGAGGAAGGCGGTCCGGACACTCAAGCGAGGAAGGAGAGACTGAGCTACATTTTATAAATTCCCTGAGGCCTTACTACTCCTATGTGGGGTGCTGAAGCACTTGCCAACATGAGTACATGCTACACCGTGTTGGGTGTGTGGTTGGAGGGACGTTGTCTTTGTTTTGATTGTATGTGGAATGTTTCCATGTCATGCGTGATGACCACCCAGGTGCAGTTATCATGTTATAGGACGCAGCACATAGCAGTGTGTTGTATGATGAAGTGTGAGAAAGAGACTCACATTTTTTGGGTTTTCAGGATGCTGGTAGCTTTGAACTGCTCTGCAAGTGCCTTTATGGTATTTCATACGAAACAGTCTGCTTAGCTGGTTACTGCACTGGGTTGTCCAATCTCAGATTTTGTGTATAGTTTTGGTCCTAAGCTGGCATGGTTGGAGAGAGAAGCACAGCACTCTTTTGGGATGGGCATTTTTATTATCATCCCATATCTGAGCGTCTTTGTGAGATGTAAAGAAGCGCTCAGATTGTATAGATGTTTGGGACCTGCAGTGGTGGACTGTATTAAAGTCCTTCACACTGTCCAGTAAATTGTGACAGATCTCTTCAGTTAGTCCATGCCTGTTCATGTGGTGATGGCTGTTTTGTTGCCTGTACAGTGCTTGTGATGGCCAACCTTCATAGAAGATATATCTTATGTGAATTTAAGAGGTAGAAGTTTCAGTTTGTTTCCGATAGCTGTGTATTATGGTTTAGAATTATTGTGTGCCCTAACTATATAATGCTATGGCGAACCATTGGTCTGTCCTTCTTAGCTTACCTGCATAATGAAAGCAGCATACTGGTTGAGTTGTTTGCAATTCATAGGTTGTAAGATGAGTATTGCGCTTGAGGGTGCAACTATTTTCTGTGCCCAGTTGCCGGGATATGGGTGGTGAAGTTATCTAGTAAATAGGCTTTTTTTTTTAACTCTCTTCGAAAGTGTATATGCTCCTGGGTGCTTCTAATGCTGGCTGGTAGTGAGTTCCACTGCTTGGCAGCTTGTAATAAGAAAGAAGTGCTGCCTATGGTTTTCTTATGGTAGGGTGGCATGATAAGTGGTGCAAGCCTGGAGAGCAGTGTTCTGTTTGGTTTGTATTGCTTGAATTTAACTTGTAGGTAAACTGTCCTTTCCCTTGGGAGGCTCTGTGGACAATACAGAGTGCATTAAAAATGGCACTTTTAGCTACAGGCAGCCAGTGGAGCGATTGCAAGACTGAAGTTATGATTCCTCTTATGTAAAGCCAGAGAACAAGCATAATGGCTGCATTTTGGATGAGTTGTAGTTTGTGTGTATTGAATGCGGGTGCGGCAAGGTGTAGGCTGTTGGCATAGTCAAGCTTAGAGATTATGAGTGTGAGGATGGCTTGCAGTTTATGCTGGTGTGTAAGGTATAGGAAGATGCAAAGTAGTGTTTTCATTGTGTAAATGGCACTCTTTGTGACGTTGTTAGCATGCAGTATCAAGGATTGGTCTGAATCCATGGTTACTCCTATGTTTCTAACTCCGCTTGATGTTGTTGGAGGGGCTTAACGTTCCTTAGGCCACATGGCGGTCCTCTGGTAGTTTTTCCATTGTTCGCAGGTCGTAATGTCTGTCTTTGTGGCATTGAGCTCTAGATGGTTATTCATAATTAAGGCTCCCTGTTTTCCGTTTTTACTGATTTTTACAGATAAATACAGACAGACAACATTAATTTTTTTGTCTGTATTTATTTTTAAATGTGGATAAAAACGGAAATTGGGTTGCTTTTTGAGTAATTCTAAATACTGTTTTCCATGACTGCCAGACCATTAGAGGTGTGGATTGATAGATAAAGGGGTTAAAAAAGAAAGGAATTTTAGTAAAGAAGCTTTAACAGCAGTAGATATGCACAAGGTTGATACTGAAATTTGCATATTTTCATATAGGTGCACTGATTTACCTTCTGCCGGTGTTCACAGCACTGAAACCTGGCAGACATTCAAGCATGAGTGCATATTTATCAGTTAAATAAATATGGAAATATAACGTCAGCTCAATATTTCCACAAAACCCAAAATAATATGGATAAATACAGATAAAATTAGCAAAAAATAAATATGGATTAATACAGACGGAAATGGCAAAAAAATAAATACCATAAAACCGGGAGCCATATTCATAATCCATGTGTTTATGGCAGGAAGGCCGCCATTGAGTTGTGAACTGTACAAGTATTTGGGGCTCTCCATTTTAACAAGCATTGGCATAGCCAATAGGTCTCGCCTTTGGGACCTTATAAGTGTTTAGCCATGCAACACTTGATGTTGTTGCACCAAGGATATTGTACTGGATAACTAAACACTTATAAGGTCCCAAAGGCGAGACCTATTGGCTATGCCAATGCTGGGGTTTTTTTTTTAAAGGACAAGCAGTGCTATCAGGCTCTGGCTGCCACAGAGAGGGGGAGAGAGAGAGGGAGAGAGAGGGAGAGGGGGGGAGAGAGGGGGAGAGAGAGAGGGAGGGGGAGAGAGGAGGGGAGAGAGCGAGAGGGGGAGAGAGCGAGAGGGGGAGAGAGAGAGAAGGGGGAGAGAGAGAGAGGGGGAGAGGGGGAGAGAGAAAGAGAGAGAGGGGGAGAGAAAGAGAGAGAGGGGGAGAGAGAAAGAGAGAGGGGGAGAGAGAAAGAGAGAGGGGGAGAGAGGGGGGAGAGAGAAAGAGATGGGGAGAGAGAAAGAGAGGGGGAGAGAGAAAGGAATTAGTGCAGCTAGAGCCTGGCATTAATCATTCTTGTGCTGAGATTAGTCCCTTCAGAACTTTGTTGGAACAGCAGTCTAAAGTGGTTTTTGGGGTTACTAAAAATTGCAAGGTAGAGCGGTTCCTCCCAAGCATAGGATTTGGGACATTCCAGAGTCCCGGGAACTGGACTGTGATGAATTTGTTCTTTATTATATTAACAAACATTGGTGGATCAAAAGGCCAAGTTGCAGATTCCTAGATACTGCGTAGCAAGTTAGTCACTGGAAATTTTGTATAATGCAAATTTCAGATTCATTTTGGAACCGATCAAGATTAGTCTATAAACAGCTTTGAATGCTTGATTACCAGTGTCACCTCTGTAGGTGTAAGCACATTTTAGCTTCTTGTTTTTGCGCTTTGCAGTGTCATTTTAAATGAAGGCCCATGCAGACCACTCTGATGTACCAAAGTTACCGCAGGAGCACATAGAACTACAATTCAATGTTTATTTGGCAGAGTACTTTCCTGTACGAATTACAGTGAACACTTGTTCATTTGACTACCAGACTGACTTGCAGAACCAAGTTGGAGGACCGAAACAAATGTTTCTCATGGCGTTTTACCCCCAACAGAAGGTTAGAGCAGGCCTACTGTCACTTCTAAAACTTCAGGCCTACTTCATTGAGTATGAAATTTGATTGAGAATTTTCCATAGGTATAGCTGGATGCCACCAATACACCTGGAAATGTTGAGCAGGGACAAGGGGCGCATGGACTTAATGAAAAGTAGAGGTGATCGAGAAAAGTCTACAGGCAGTCACATTAAGACCGTATATTTAATCATTTATTGGCTAATGTGAATGAAATCAAGCAGGTTCCTCCCAGATATCACTAACTATTAAAAGCTACTTTAGTATAATCCATTGTCATACTACAGAGTGGTCCACCGTGGCACAGCAACTTGACTATCTTTTTGGGTGATTAGGTCTTCTGATTTGTATGAGATTCTCTGGTAAACTGGCAGGTGACTCACCGAATGGTAATCACTCAAAGAAGCGTTCTGCTCCACATGCTTTAAGTGACTTAAAGATAACTTTGTTCTGAAGCATTCCATATTTCCATTATAGGCCGACCTGGGGATCCCAAGAGTCAGTGAGGTCTAAAATATGCAATTAAAGATTGAATGGGGAAAAAAAAATCCTTGCGCTTATCCACCATGTGCTAATCGTCTGAAGAGTAGAAATACTTCCACGAGAACTGCTCACTATTGCTTTAAAAAATTTTTTTTTTTTTTAAAAAGTCAATTTCTAGCTAACACATCTGAGAAGAACTATGGAAGGATGTCAAAACCAGACGATAAATTTAGCCTACAACGTAACAAACAGAAACAATCTAATGGCGGGTGAGCATGGACCCCAAAGATAGGCATGTAAGGGATTTCACTGATTAATAAGTTTTAACTAGCCAGCTGCCCTGGATAAGGTTAATTGTGGTGAAGAACCGTTACATTAACTTGTAGGTAATAATGCAAGTAACTGAAGCAAACTTATACCCATTCTCTAACCTATGCATAGAAGGTACTAGTACAAAGGACTGAAAAGACATGACAATCTATGCCACTCCTCTATAAGATTAACTCTGCAAGCTTTAGAGATGCCTGTCCAATAACGTGCACGCGATTCAGCGCTGTGCTGCAAGGGCAGCAGACTAAGCATCCCATTACCCTTTTGAAACGTACGTCCATTTCTAGCAATGCTGGCCAGGGCATCTCCATCATTGGCTAGAATTTATGATCCAAAATTCACATTAAAGATACAGCTGGATGATGGCATGTACTTCAAGGTGTGGCACTGGATGACATGCCACTTGGGGCCAAAGATGTCAATATCCACCAAAGATAACTTTCAAGCAAAGCTGCAGGCCAGCAAAAACCAGCATCCAATGTACAGGTAAACGTATGTTTCACCAACTACTATTTTTTTAAAATTAACAAATGCCTTTGGGAGAACCAGAGGACAACAGTTCAGTCCCTTAAATGCTGAAAGGCTATTTTATGGATAAGTGGTCTCCATATCTACAGGCCCCATGAACAGTCTGCAGAACGCCAACCATATACACCCCCAAAAATCAAAACATGCTCAGAGCCCTGCATCACCTTACTAGAATACAACTCTTCCAATAAAGCAAACTAACAAGAGAATTCATATCAATATTTCCACAAAACATTTTTTTTTTTTTTTTTTTAATGTCAGCTGGAGCTACTGGCCTTTGAAATCCAAAATGTTCCTACAACTAGCTTGCCTTCGTATTTTAACTATTCCTTACAAACTGGAATCAATTTGACTTCTGCAGCACATCCTAGGTGCCCTCTTTATTCAAAAGATTTAGCTGACCACACAATGAAGGAAACTACAATTTTTATAGTAACCGCTTTCAAAGCAGATGTTTGGTGCTGGTTAAGTATTGGGAGAGAAGATCTGAAAACGAAATTCCAGCAGAAAAGAACGGAGGAGAATCTTTGTCAAATCTGTTCCAAAGTCCCTTTTCGGCAACAACCCTAAGCGGTTTTGAGGTTTTAGCCCGAAATCGGATCTCATTTAAAAAGCATTCCAGTGGCACAAATACCATGTGGATGCAGAGCAGTACCATCAGAAAGGGCTTTTCAATGAAGAATGTGCTCACACGGTCATCACCCCTCCCCCCTCTTTTTCAGTACTGTGCTGCACGGTTTTCAGTGCACTCCCTCTGATGCTTCTTCCCTGCACTGAAAGCCCAGGGGGCAAAAAATGGAGTTAAAGTCCAATTTGAAGGGACACTGGCATAATTAACCTACAGCGCAGACTATCAGTAGGTCTCCAAGAAACTCAAATGTGCAGGATTTCAGCAATATAGCAGCTGGCAGAACAGGTCTAAACTCAATCTTTATGCTGAGCTTGAACCCCCCCCGAATTCTTTAAGATTAAACTGATGAAAGCCACATGCACATCATCAGCAACACTAGACATACCTGGCCTAACTCTTGCATTTTAAAACCAGACGTTTGCTTTAGGGGGCCTGAGATTTTCCTTGAACGAAAAAGAATTTCCTAACAGGTAAGTCCTGAACAATTAAGTAGTCAATCCCTGCTGAATATTCAGGTTCACCCAACCATTACGGTTTTTAATCTATTCGGCATATGTTTCTCATACCAGCCTTAAATCAATACTTCATAAGAGAATTCGGAAACAAATCACCAAATGCTTACGCTCGATGGAACTACTAGCAGCACAGATTCAGCTATACAAATCAGTGATAATGGATTTGTTAGTGTTTTATTTATTGAGCTTTAACCAAGGTGCTGCTGGCGACCTAAAGCCATTTCCCCAAAACAGGGGTTTCTACCAAGCTTCCTTGCAAATGGAATCATCCCACTCCCAGGAAACCTCGTTCTATGAATACTGGTTTAATGTGAAGTACCTCGAAACATTTGTGAACAGGTTTCCCACTGAACAAGGCATACAAGCTAAGCAGTGTAATTTACAGAGTAAAAAGAATCACTGCAGAGATCTGAACGTGCAGGTCATAAAAATACCGACTTCCTGTAGATCACTGCAGTCATATTGTGCTGCAAATTCCCTTAAGTGCTACCATCTGCTGGTAAGATGGAACTTTAATTCTTGCCCAATTTGTTAACTTTAACTGACTTAACTTCAGCTCTCATCTCAATCCAAAGAACTAACCAACTTTAAGAGCTCCCATTCGGGACAAAACCCCATTCAATAAAACCTTTGGTACACAAGGCATTCCCCAGGGAGAAAGTTTATAGGCCTGTATATGCAGAACCAAAAAGATTCCATGACAATTAAATCGCTGCCCAACGTCCTGTTCAATTAGTTATTTTCGTGGTAGGGACCCTCCAGATGCCTTCTACAGATATCTAATGTGGAGGCTCAATTTGTTCTTTAGTGTACTAGACGAACTGGCATGGAGACTTCAAATTGGGGCACATCTCTTCAAAAATGACCCATATCACAAACTGTAGAGCTCAAAGTAATCCATCAAGCACCAGGGGTAGTACCAACTCTTGAGGGTACAAATGCCCCACTGTGAACATTTTACAAAGACCAACTGCCTGAGACACCAAGGAACCTATGCCAGCTGCCAATGGACCTTTGCAACGGTCCCCTGCCAGGTTTGCCCAGAAATGAAGACCAGCTCACAAAGTTGTGTTGGGCAACTAGTGACGTGGTGCATTCACGAGAGACATGCAGTCGTCCAGTCAGCTGAAATACTACAAAATTTGTCATGGAAGAAGAGACCTAAACCACTGGCAATGCCGTTATTGAACTGAATGGTTAAAGCATACAAAAAGTATTCCACTCTGCTGCCCTTTACCATTGTCAGATTAGATCACGGTTGAGCATGGTCTATCAGGATTCATTTTGACCCATTTATCCCAAATCATGCACTGTTCTAATCCAATCAGTGTTACTTTTATTTTATTTGTAAAGCACTCGCATGCTAAGGCTCAACACTTGTCTATGGCATAGATAACAAGCGCGCGCGCCTCGCACGGCAGCAGGGGGAGAGGGGAGAGGAGGGAGCCTGCACGATTCACTTGCGGGAGCGAGCGGCGCCAGGAGCGATAATTGCTACCATATGGCGCCGCTCGCTCCCCGCAAGTGAATCGCCAAACGTGCACGCGTTGCCATTGAAGGCAATGGAACGCGTGCACGTTTTAGGCTGAAAAGCCGAATCGATGGCAAAAGGTCTTTTTGCCTATGCAGCGCATGCGCGCTGCGTAGGCGAGACCTAAAAATGATGTGGGTGTCCTCTGTGTAGTTGTGACAGTTGAGGTGATCAAATCCAACAACATTTGTTAAGAGGGTTAGGTAGACGGTGAATAATATAGATATGATTGAGCCTTTAGGAACTTTCAAGAAATTTAGTGTCGGAGTCAGGCCTCTTGGTGAACTCGGGGGAATCCAAAGTAATGCCACTGAAGGGTGCGATCACCACGGGAACATGGTGAGATAAAAGGTACTAAGGATTAGTAATTCCTTTAAATACTTGGGCATACACATATCCATAGATCTGGAGAGTTGTTGGGACTTGGACATTGCTCCCCTAATTTATAAAGCCAAAACACAAATGGAAGCTTGAAGTAAATTGCTGATCTCTAGAATGGGAAATTTGTCCTTGTTTAAAATGATTGCACTGTCAAATTAAATCTTTATACATTCCAACATTACTTTTTCACTACTGTCCAGGCATCAATAATGAGTTACTTGTTGAGGGAAGAGGTTCCATAAATGTGTGTAATGTCCTTATGGCGGAGGGGTGGGATTTGCAAATATTAATCGGTATTATCCAGTGGCACAACTTCTCCCAGTAAATGATTGGCTGTTTGTGGGCGGGTCGGACCCCGCAGTAAGGGTGGCTATCAGGGTAGGATAACTAAGGAGACCCCCTTGTGCAGGGTAAGTGGCTCCCAGATGTGCCCCAGCTGACCGGCTCTTCCTGATGGGACACCATTGGGATCTGTATGGTGCAAGATGTTTAGGAAACAAACTGCATTAAAACTTTTAATCAACTTCAAGAGAAGTTCAATCTCTATAGATTGTAATTCTTCAGATACCTGCTGATTAGACACGCCCTAGAAATATTTAGGGTTAACCTCAAATGGGACCCAGTCAACCCACTTGAATCCATATTGGCTCTGGAAAAACTAGAGAAAAAGGCAATAACTTGAGTGCACAGAGCATTGGTGGGGAATGTGTGTGATGGATGGTAGGGGTTGAGTGGTGCAACAGTGGTTTCTGTTTTTCAAGGTGAGGAAGTTACTGGGCCAGGCCTGTTTTTTGTCTGTCCCTGATTGCTGCTTCAGGGAGGTCTTTCTCTTGATTGTGCCCGTGTTGTGGGTGCGCCAGTGCCTCCTGCTGTGAGAAACATCACTTTACACAAAGGCTGTGTCTGTAGTGCAGCCTGAGAGGCACTTGACAGAGATCCAAGTCATCCTAGTGTGTGCTTAACAAAAATAACATCAATGTAATCTCACAGAAAAGTGAAAAGAATACGTTTTATTTTGGTTATTACGCTAAGCGTTTCGCCTACAACTATGTAATTTAATAATAAGAATAATCTAAGTGGTTCAAGGCATGCCAGGACAGTGCTTGACAACACGTGAATAAAGGAAATACCTACGAGCTGGAGAAGCAAAACTATTGGTGTGCACAGAAAGCAACCATTCTAAACTCTACCTGTCTCAGGTAGCCAGCCCAGTATCTTGACTGAATACAGACCACAGACGTCGTCCCCCCTCCCCCCACCCCCAGCTCTGAAAATGTACACGGTACCGCCGGCGCGCGTTTACACGGTGTCTCTTTGCCACAGGCCACTGTGATTTAGTCAAAGCGCCTTGAAGTGTCTGAAACGTTGGCTGTCAGCGCTATGCAAAACACGCTGCTTACATAAAACCGGTAGTGTCTATTAACACATGGAGGCAGCCAGCATAATGCAAATAACAAGCACTGAACAGACAGTAAATATAATAAAACAAGGGCGAACATGTGCCTCGAGCAAAGTATAAACTGTAAACAGTGTGCAGCTGCGCAGAAACGCAAAGTATAAAAGGCTTAAAAGTGTAATTATATGCAAAGTATACATAAAATAAAAATGGGTCGTTGTGCTAGAACCATAAAGCACACACTTTATATGCATTCAGTGCTGCGGGGGTCGAAAGAAGCAGAAAGAACATTGGGCACAGCGTTTGTGGTAGAAATATTTGATAACTGTAGCAAAAAAAGTGATAACAGAATATATCGGTGTGCACAGGCAGGGCTAAAACACAAGTTATTAGGGTAATAAAAACATGCCAATGTGCCCAAAGAATGACAAGAACACAACGTGCGAGAAAGAATGTAAAACGTGCGATATTGATATGGAAGCAAAAAGGAAAACTGAAGGCAAGATAAAAACAAGCATTTACAATGCAATAGGTCTCGCAATTGCGAGATTTTGAGCTACTATCATTGTAAATGACAATGCCTTTTATTTATGGGTTTAAAAAACCTGGAATAATAAAAGGCATTGTCATTTACAATACCAATAGGTCAAAGTTTGGAAAATGCGAGACCTATTGTATTACAGAGTGCGCGGTGTCCCTGAAGTGGGCGCCGCGATCCGCATTAAAGTAAAAAAAAATAACGCTGAAACAGAGCACTGTACGGGAACAGAGCAGAGTACACAGTGCGAGGAGCGGGCGCGCACCGCACTCTGTACATGGGATGGGAGGGCACACTGAACATAGTGCAAGAGGGTGCGCACTGCACGGTACAGGGGAGGGCAGACTGCATATAGTGGGAGGGGAGGGTGCGTGCTGCACTGTACAAGATGAGAGGTGCGCACTGCACTGTACACGAGGAGAGGGTGCGCACTGCACGGTACAGGAGAGGGCAGACTGCACATAGTGCGAGAAGAGGGTGCGCGCTGCACTGTACAAGATGAGAGGTGCGCACTGCAATGTAAGCGAGGAGAGGGTGCACACTGCACTGTACAGGAGAGGGCAGACTGCACATAGTGCGAAAAGAGGGTGCGCACTGCACTGTACAGGAGAGGGCAGACTGCACATAGTGCGAGAAGAGGGTGCGCACTGCACTGTACAGGAGAGGGCAGACTGCACACAGTGCGATAAGAAGGTGCGCACTGCACTCTGTAAGGGGGTACTTCAGATTTCCCAACAATCACGCTGGCATATCTTGTGAACATACATTATATGAGAAGCAGGCAGGGCCGGACTGGGAACCGAAACCGGCCCTAGCAAACTGCTCAGCCCCTCCCCCACCCCCCTGGGGTGAGGGGGGGTGCAGCCGAGCAGTTTGTGAGGGCCGGTTTCGGCCGATTTTGTTACAGGGGGCCGATATTGCCGACCCCCGGTAACAAAAATGGCCCCCCAGGGGCCCCAAACCGGCCCCCACCCTAGCGGCCCACCGGGGAAACGCCTGGTGCCCGCTATGGCCAGTCCGGCCCTGGAAGCAGGGCATGGGCGGTGGGGGGGAGGCTTAACACCGGAACTCAATTCACCTGCCTTAAAGTCCAGCTGGTGAAGTATATGGTAGAAGGACAGACTGCAGGGTGTGAGGTGTATAGGGCAGACTGCACGCTGTGAGGCGTAGAAGACAGAGTCTGTTGTAGAATTTAGAAGGCAGACTGCACGCTGTAGGGTTATAACACAGGCTGCAAGCAGTGAGGTGTATATGGCAGACTGCACGCTGTAGAGTGCATAGGCAGACTGCACGCTGTGAGGTGTAGATGCCAGACTGCACGCTGTGAGGTGTATAGAGCAGACTGTACACTGTAGAGCGCATAGGCAGACTGCACGCTGTGAGGTGTATAGGGCAGATTGCACGCTGTGAGGTGTATAGGGCATAGTGCAAGATGAGAGGTGTATAGGGCAGACTGCACGCCGTGAGGTGTATAGGGCACAGACTGCACACAGTGAGGTGTATAGGTCAGACTGCACGCTGTGAAGTGTATACGGCATAGTGCACGCCGTGAGGTGTATAGGGCACAGTGCACGCTGTGAGATGTATAGGCCAGACTGCATGCTGTGAGGTGTGTACACGTGGTGCACGTGCCAGACTGCACTCCTTGCCGGGGGTGTTATGGCGGATTACCGTAAATGAGACTGCACTTCACATGCGGACGGGCTGCATCGTCTGGTTCAGGAAGCAGGCGCTCCACAAGCAGCAAGTAAGAACCGAGCCGGAGCCTGGGTGTGTTTGGGGTGCGCCGCCTCAGAGGTGACGCCTCCTCTGGTGGAAGCGTGTTTGTATGCAGCAGATGGCTCCTCCGTCCAGGCTGGAGTAAGCAGGCAGCAGCGCCCTAATGCTCCCCACCCAGGGCGGGTTCTGTTGGGGAAGCAGGCAGCATTGCCGGCACCGGCGGCCACAGCTGGGGGGGAAGGCTTTTCCTGGCGTCGCGTCTGTAGCAGCGGCAGTCTCGCTTCCTCCCGAGCAGAGCCAGCAGCAGCACTAGCGAGCGGCGGAGACAGGCTGCACGTAGAAAGGTTCCGGTTCAAGTGGGTGGTAACATCTGGCAGAGCTCAGCGGTGGAGGGAGAGCGCCGGCCAGCAGCCCAACGCCATGGTAAACAAGCTGGAAAAAAGTGCTTACCGACTAATTAAAGGAGACTGTATAACGCCGCAAGTAAAAGATCCAGTCCGGATGGGCCGTCCCAAAAGGAGACAGGGCGGTAACAAAGAAGCCTCATTTTCAATCGGAAGCCAGTGTTTACCATAAACGATGACGCCAGCCAATGAAAATTAGGGGCCGGGCTTCAACCCCACTTCTAAAACATACCCTACTACAATATGCCTCGCAGAGCGACAGCGCATGCGCGCTGCAACGCTAGGTCTGCGAGACCTAATAAATACAAAAGGAGGGATAAGGGTAAAGACTGTCGTGGTGCTCACGGTAGAAAGTTTAAATAAAACGAAAGGTTGTTGTTTTACGTGGACTGAAAGAGGATTTATTTTCAAAGTTGTCAGGGTCCTGGAACTCACCCTCCCCTCATGCAGGTCTCGGGGTCCTGGCACTCACCCTCCTTCATGCTGATCTCAGGGTCCTGGCACTCACCCTTCCCTCATGCAGGTCTTAGGGTCTTGGTACTCACCTCCTTCATGCAGGTCTCAGGGTCCTGGCACTCACCCTCCTTCATGCTGGTCTCAAGGTCCTGGTACTTACTCTCCTTCATGCTGGTCTTAGGGTCCTGGTACTCACCCTCCTTCGTGCTGGTCTCAGGGTCCTGGCACTCACCCTCCTTTGTGTAGGTCTTAGGGTCCTGGTACTCATCCTACTTCATGGTGGTCTGAGTCTTGGCACTCACCCTTCTTCATTCTGGTCTTGTCGTCTTGGCACTCACCCTCCTTCATGCAGGTCTCAGGGTCCTGATACTCACCTTCCTTCATCCTGGTCTCAGGGTCCTGGCACTCACCCTCCTTTGTGCAGGTCTCAGGTCCTGACACTCACCCTCCTTTGTGCAGGTCTCAGGGTCCTGGCACTCTGCGTCCTTCATTGTGGTCTCAGAATCCTGGCCCTCACCCTCCTTTGTGCAGGTCTCAAGGTCCTGGTACTCACCCTCCTCCATGCAGGTCTCAGGGTCCTGATACTCCCCTTCCTTCATCCTGGTCTCAGGGTCCTGGCACTCACCTTCCTTTATCCTGGTCTCAGGGTCCTGGCACTCACCCTCCTTTGTGCAGGTCTCAGGGTCCTGACCCTCACCCTCCTTTGTGCAGGTCTCGGGGTCCTGGTACTCATCCTCCTTCATGCTGGTCTCCTACAGCAGGAGGTGCCCCTCTTTGGTACTTTCGGGCATACGTTGTCCCTCCTGTGTCCATAGTCATAGGAACCCATGCAAAGGTGAGCATGAACCACATGACAGACGAAGTGGCCCTCTGTGGTGAGTCTTTGCTTATTACATGGAAGCCCTTCACCCACAACATGTGACGTGCTTCATCTTTGGGTTCTAACATATCACTGACAGAATAATGTAGTCATGATGTGCTCAGCCACCCCTGGGAATCAGTTATTGGCAGCTTATGGTGAAAGAGTATGGATAACCGCATTCATGGAGTGGGCACCACCTGGAGGTGGGAAGAGCACACGAGTGGCATGCACAAAATGCACACCACACCAATGGCAGTGGCGTAACGAAAGTTGAGGGGGGCCCCCTGCAAGGTAGACAGAGGGGCTCCCGCTCCGGATTTAATCTGGAGCTCTCAGGCCTGAGTACAGTGCTCAGGGGCCCCCTGCAGCTCAGTGGCCCCCCTGCACCGCGGGGGCTGCGGGGGCCTGTGTTACGCCCCTGACCAATGGGAAGGCCATGTTACCTGCTCAGTTGCAGTGGCGTAACAAAACTTGAGGGGGCTCCCCTGCAAGGTACGCGGAGGGGCAGCCTCTGAGCTCAATCAGGAGCTCTCCAGCTGAAGTACTGTGCTAAGGGGGCCCCCCTGGAGCTTGGGGCCCCCCGCACTGCGGGGGCCTGTGTTACGCCCCTGTTCAGTTTCTGAGGAATATGCTGTTGTATATCTCTTGAAGGATGTGAGGGCCTATAGCAGAGGTCTTCAAACTTTTTTACTCTGAGCCCCCCCCCCTAAGCAAAATGTTTCGCGGTCGGGCCCCCCTCCAAAACCTTTATGGCAAGCATTGGGGGAGCGGGAGGGACATGGCTGCGTGCAGGGAGCGGGGCTTATGAGATGATTTCAGGAATACTTTTTCTATAGCTTATGAACCGCACTAAATATGAGACTTATAAAACAGCAAATGTATCAAACAAAAAAAGATATCCCAAACAAACTGCTCCCTATAATTGGGGTGTTGAGCCCCTCACACTCTTTGACCCCAATGCAGCTACACCTGCTGCACTAATGATACCTGCAGTCCTGAGTAGCAGGCTATCTCCCCTGCATCTTTTACCTCTTCCCTACCATGACGGATCATCACCTCGGTCCTAATGCTTGAAAGGAAAATAAACTCTGATGCCCCTTTTTTAAAGGTAGACAGTCATAACTGTGATGCAGTGGGCCCCTCAAACCCCTGGGCACCAGTCCTGCTGCATCTGCTTCCTTAATGATAGCCAGCAGTGGCCACTTACACTCTTGGCAACAGTACCAGCGCCACTAATGAATGTCCCATGTCCCTTAAAAAAAAAAACACTTGTATTGTCCCCTTCTTTGGGGTATCTCTCTGAAGAAGCTGTCTCTGGCCATTTGTAAACATAAAAATGAGACCCCTTACAGTGCTCCCTATTCTAGGCCTTCTCTTTGACAATATCTATGAATCTCGCTCCTTTCTTCTGTCTCCTAGACCATTTCTGTAAGGCCCCAGGGATCGAGAGGATTCGGGCTCTGCATCTGAATGCAACCCTGCTGGCCTTCTACCTGCCACCCCATGGACTCAGCTTTCACAAAAAACTGCCTCTGAATGGTTAATACTGACTTTGAGGTGCCTCTGCCTAAAAGCGAAGGGTGTGATGGTAGTGCAGAAAGTTAAAAAAGAAACCAGCCTTCTTACCAGCCATTAATTGATTGAGTCACTTAAAGCCAGGGCCACTGGAATTAGGAGTTTCCTCAGTAGCAGTGTTTCCCACATAATTATCAATTTACTGCATTTGCTAGATAATCAGCAGATTTCAACAAAAAAATCTTGATTCTAGCTCAAACGGAACAAAAGTTACTTAAAGTAAAAGTTACTTAAAGCGTGACAAAGTGTTCCGGAGCAGTCGACGGCCCTTTGCAATGATTGACTGGTAATCTTGTAGTTGCTCACTGCTGTATTTGGGTGTAAAACTGGTACTAATGAGGTGAAATATTTCCCCTGATAGCGTTACCTTGAGTTAAAATGACAAAATAATGAAGTAATGCTAACCACAAAATGTGGAGCATTGTGCCGCATAATTGACTTTTTCTTGCTGCATAGTTTAGTCAAACTTGCCGCATAATGTGGCCCTCTTCTGCTGAATAATTCCAGTGGCTCTGCTTAAAGCTCCATGGTGGCAAAGATTTATTCTTTTTGAGATGTAATGTAAGGGTGTTATCAGCTGAGATCTGGAAAAGTGGAGACACTTACTAAAATGTCTGCATTAGATACAGTTTGATTACTTATTACTAAAAAGTATATTTTGTAAGAACTTGTTTGATCTCAATCACTGCATCATTTTGCAGCAGCCTAGCTTAGAGTATGTAAATGCTGTTTTAAAATAATGACTTACATATTCACAGTGCTTTCTGCCACAGGCTGGGATCTCATAGCACTATAAACAGGGCCACTGGAATTATGCGGCAGGAGAAGGCCAAATTATGCAGCATGGTTGACTAAATTCTGCAGCAAGCAAAGCCAAATTATGCTGCATAATGCTGCATATTTTGTAATGGCATTACTGCATTAGTTTGCAATTCTTACATTTGTTAACACTGTCCTGGCCTTTATTGCCCCTAATAAGTACCACATTAACAGCCACATATAGCAATAAGTAACAGAAAGGTGACCAGTCAACCTTTAGAAAGGGCCTTCCACTGCGAGGTAGCATGTGTTGCTGCATTTTTAGTAACTTTTGAACCGTTTGAGCTAGAAACATGTTTTTTTTTTTTAATTTGCAAATTATGCAGCAGATGATGGATTATGTGGCAAATGCGGGAAATCCATAACTATGCGCTGTGAGTGCAGGGTGAGCGTGACAGTGAAGGGTGAGAGTGAGGAGTGAGTTGTCTGAATGCAGGGTGCATTCCCAGACACTTGAAGTAAATCAGCTTGTTATTGACGGCGGCGTAGGGTTTCAGATATAAGTTAAACTATTGCTATTATGGCATTAATCAGGGATCGAGGGTGGAGGAAATAAATAATGTGCTGATCCTGCAACAAACTTCTAGTCTTATGATTAGGATTGTCAGCTCATTATTTTGATGTCGCAGACGGTACAAAAATAAACAGTCACCTAAAGCGGTATATCGGCACTTATCTGTGCGTACTTCGAACAGCAAATATAAATAGAAAGCACTTTTAATTGTGTTCTAGGGCGGCCTGAATGATCCATGACTGATAATTAAAGGGAACAAAGACAGAGAAGTCACATTACAAATGAATACATACTTTTTTATTTATAACCCTATTTAGTGTCAAGACGAGGCCTTTGCAGGCTCTTTAAACACATGGCTGGCATTTTTCTATTGGCAACCCAACTTTATATTCCTTTTCATGAAATGCATTTTCACACTACAGCAGTAATTGTAAAACACAAATGTAAGGAATAGGCAAAGTGGGGATCCAGGGGGTACTGAAACCAGAAACAAAACTAAGCCTTGGTAACCAGTTTACAAAGGTTTCTAAATATGCAAATGGTCTTTAAAGACCTGTGAAAAACTCGGGCGTGCCGAAGATAAGACTCCAGACACTGCCCAGCCGAGCCCACAGCAGCACACTCACTGACCTCCGGCCCCACGTAAATGAAGACACCCTGGAAATGCAGCAAATAAACATTGCGCACTTCCAGGCCATCTTCATTTACATGTACTTTCAGAGGCATCTGCGCCTCCCTGGGAACCCATCCACGCTCCCCCAGGGGGGCGCGCCCCACAGTTTGAAGACCTCTGGCCTATAGAGACCGAGAAAGCATGACAGTAACTCAATACAACAAGCATTGGCAAAGCCAGTAGGTCTCGCCTACACAATTATTGACTGTCAATGTTTTCTTTTAGCCATGTTGTACAACATACCCTTTCCAAGTAGTCACGTATCTATACATTTATTACTTTAATCCTACTGTAGAAGAAAAAAAAAGTTTCCTCTCCAATGCACTACTGTCTCACCCTATATTTCTCTTAATAAATCCTCTACCTCCACTCTCTGACTCATCCCAAACCTCATTTTACTACTATGATCTCTCTGATCCCTTTTCAGACTCTTCCCTCCTCCATCTCTGCTTTAACTCATCCCAAACCTCACCTTACTACTATGATCTCCCAATAAACACTTTCTAGACTCTACCCTTTTCTATCCCTCCATTATCCTTTTCAATCCAACGAACAGACTCTCATGTCGACCGCTCAAATTAACTCATATTTCCCTAAACTAATCCACCCCTAATCCTTTTGGGTACCAGAGTAGCGTGCTACTCAATGAAAAGCGATTTGACGCCCTGCCAGGGGTAGTAAGCACTATAGAAATACAATTACAACTTAAAGACTCGCGGGATGATGGGCAGAGGCCAACAACAGGGCCCAGTCGAGGACCACTTGCCAGTGGTCAGTTGGGTACTTCCAGGAAAAAGCCTCATGCAGCATGTTTTTTGCTTGTAGCCACACAGAAGCTCAGTCAACTGACCCAGGGAGCAGGTCCAATCCTTCCGGACTCCTCTCAGGTCACAGATAGCAGGTTCATTACTCTTCTGATCTTCCGCAGGTCCAGAAAGTGTTGTGAAGTGGGTGCCTGGAGGTGCTGCATTTATGCCTGACACCAACTATTGGGTGGGCCTGACTCCCAGGCACTCCCTAACGAATGGGGTAACAGTTTCCGAGGCTAACCCTACCAGCTTCTTCAGTAGTTTCTGTTTGCCTTACTGCAAACAAGCCCAAAATGCCTTGTGTCAGGGCATTTTCAAAATGTCAAAATGTTTGGCCACACTAAACATGGGCCCTGAGGGCTGGGTGTGGGCGTGAGAGTGCCATAGGGAAATCACCATCATCCACCCACATTTAACACTAAAATCCAGCTTGAAGTTGGCACCGTACCTACAACAAACCAAGAGACAGATGTCTGGTAGGACAAAAGCAGGGTCCTTCAGCTACAAGATGGGGGATCCAAAAGAACTGCCTTGGCATCCTGTCCTCTCCAGTTCAAGTGTGGCCCAGAGATGTTTTAAAGGCATGGGCAAAGTGGGCTCTGGCCCAGGGCCCCAGCCTTTCAAGGCCCCCCCTGATAGTGCCAGCTCTCCTCTGGAGAGACGTTTGCCCCGATGACCTGTATAATTCTTAAACAGATTGTTTTAAATAGCGTTTTCCTTTAATTTACTTTTAATGTGGGTGATGCGTGAAAGTCTATTGCAGACATTTTGCAGACAAATGTTGTGTTTCTGTTGCATGCAACATCCACAAAAACAGTTTCTTTTAGATAAAAACAGGACTTCACATATGAAAAAAGGAAGGGTGTCAGAAATTTGTTGCAGAAATAATAGTGAGATACTTCTGTGCTACAATACTGAAAACGCACATCACTATCCCGGAGTAATAGATATAAGTACATTTAGAATTTGAACTAGTGCGCTTGTGCACTGTCAGTGACCTGGCCAAAGAGGGCATGAAAGAGCTGATACTGGGTCATAAATTCAAAGCTGTTCCCAATAGGGGCCCCATAATGCATTTGGCCCAGGGCCCCCAAAATCCTTAAGATGTCCCTGGTGTGGCCCAAGTGTTACATGTGGCTCAACAGACCTGTCAAGCAGGATTTGACAGTGTGGTGTCACAGGATTCCCATAGCACTCACTATTTTGTGGAGATCAGAGGAGTCATCTGTGCCCATTCAGGTCAGCCTGCTGTTAGTTCCTGGGAGGCATTTCACACCTATTGCGGGATGAGCACAAGCTGACAGCTGGCAGACGCTAATGCTTATTAGCCTTTGGATTGTTCAGGCAGGAAAAGGGTAACTTTCTAAAAGTTACTTTACCCCATTAGTTATTAAAACTCTGAATTCACAATTAAATTTGATTTTTAATAAATACTGAAATAATAGCTTCATTATTTTTCTATCTGGCCCCATTCCAGAGAATCCATATTAATATTCCATTCTGTACTGTGGTTTTCTGCATTACACAACGCGGCCTGCCACAGTGAAAAATAGGTTTTAGGGCCACTGTAGGGACATAGTGAGTGACATTCATTTTTTTTACATGTCCCAATTTTAAATACCATGCACCTTATGGGCTGCAAGGCTTACATAGGGGCAACTTACTAATATTTAAAAGGGAGGTTTTTACCTGTCAACAAGGGTTATTTTAACAAGTCACACTGCAGGTTTTACATAGCAGCCGTGAGGCTACCCAGGGTAGGCCTGAAGCTGTGTTTGTACGGCCACTATAGGGGATAGCACAATAGGTGCTGCACTCCAAAAGTGGCATTCAACTTCCAGGCCCTGGGGGCACTTTCTACACCATATACTAGGGGCTTACAGGCACGTTAAATGCGTCAATGAGGAATAAGTGAATATAGCCATGTTTAAAAGGAGAGCACTGGCACTCTACTCCTGGTTAGAAAGAGTAAAGTGCAAGGAGTTCTAAAACCAGCATAAATATAGGGTCCAGCAAAAGGCGAAAAATCTGGGGTGACCACACAGAAATGGCTGATTTTCTACAGGTGCTAAGAACAACGAATTTTCAGGTGCCAATAATGCATTCATTTAAACAGCTTAAATATACCCCTGGGCTGTTGAACCATTAGCCCTGCCTCTGCGAGCTCTGTCTCTCTGAGTTCTCTCTGTCACTGTGTTTTTATCTTGGTTAGCTCTGTCGCTGTCGATTCTGTCCCTGGTAGCTCATCTCTGTTGGCTGAACCCCCGCTAGTACCGTCTCTTTTGGCTCTGTCTCTTCTATGTCTGTCTCTCGGCTATGCCTTTGATGGTACTGTCTTCATTAGCTCTGTCCCTTTTGGTTCGGTCCCTTCTGTCTCTGCTGATTCAGTATCTCTTTGCTGTGTCTCTTTTATCTGTGTTAGCTCTGTGCCTCTTGCCCGTCCCTTGTGGCTCTGTCCCTGGTGTCCCTGGTAGCTCTGTGTTTGCTGGCTCTATCTGTTAGCTCTGTGCCTCTTGGCTCTGTTTCTGTTGGCTTGGGGCCTACTGGCTCTATCCTTTTCAGTTCTGTCTGTTCTAGCTTTGTCTCTGTTAGTTCTGTGCCTATTGGCTCTGTCCCTTTTGACTCTGTCCCTGAAAGCTGTGCTTCTGATGGCTCTGTGCCTGTTGGCTCAGACTCTGTTAGTTTTTGTCCCTTTTAACTGTCTCTGATGGCTCTGTGCCTATGGGCTCTGTCTCTGCTGGCTTTGTCTCTGTTGGCTCTGTCCCTGCTAGGTCTGTGTGTGGTGGCTTTGTCCCTACTAGGTCTATCGGCTCTGTCCCTGTAGACCCATTTCTTGCTGGCTCTGTCCCTACTACCCCTGTCTCCCTTGTCTCTGTTAGCTCTGTGCCTATTGGCGTTGTCCCTGCTAGCTTTGTGTCTGGTCATTCTGTCCCTACTAGGTCTGTCTCTGTTGACTCTGACCCATTCCTTGCTGGCTCTGTCCCTACTACCCCTGTCTCACATGCATCTGTCACTATTCGCTCTATACCTATTGGCTTTGTCCCTTTTGTTTTTGTCTCTGTTCCTGCTAGCTCTGTATCTTGAGGCTCTGTCTCTTCTGGGTCTGTCTCTTGTGGTCCTTTACCTGTCACTTCTGTCCCCACAGCCTCTGTCTCACTTCCCTCTGTCTCTGTTAGTTCTGTACACACGTTTAAGCAGAACACAGACGTCCTAGAAGGTACTTCTCCAAGAAGGTACTTGTCCTAGAAGGTACTTGTTGCTAGTCCGGTGAAGGAGTGTGAGCGTTGCAGTGTCAACGGCATTTGCTGATTGTCCATACCAGCGCATTAACGTTTACCCATTACACGGCACTATGTCCGCCGACGCATTGAGGAGCCGCGAGGAGGCGGCTTGTGAGATGTTTGATGACTCTCCGGTCATCGAGTCACTATCAAGCGTACATCCCAGTACAGTCAAATCAGGGAGCCCCGATTTGAGAGAGCTTTTTAAGAAATTGGAAAAAACAATGCGCGCTGAACAGTCCAAGTGGTGGGAGCACCGTTCACTTTCCCGCTACTTGGAGGTGGGGCGCATTCCTCGTGGGTTGCGGATTATGCTGGCACCCAGCTATGAAAATCCGGACCCTGCTATGCTATCTGAATGGGCGGAATGCAACCTAGAATCTTCTTGCAAACTCGTGAGGATTTTGGTAAAATATGCGGAAAGTGACCGAGCAGCCCTGCAAATTAAAGTGGATGAGCTAAATGATGTAATCAGTAAATTGGGAACATCAGATAATGAAAAAAAGTATCGAGATGAAATGCTG
The DNA here is from genome assembly GCA_963921515.1 of Calotriton arnoldi. Lineage (NCBI taxonomy): Eukaryota > Metazoa > Chordata > Amphibia > Caudata > Salamandridae > Calotriton > Calotriton arnoldi. Next base: position 660,150 of record CAWUFW010001065.1, on the reverse strand, counting down.
AATCGGCTGCATAAAGAGGAAGAGGTCATTAAAAAACGAAAGGCTTTCAAATTTCAGAGAGACAAATTGGACTACCAAAATGGGCAGATATTCACCTTTGCAAAGAAATTCGACTCTTTGAAAGTATTGAGTAAACCAACACAAGATACAGTCTTGAACAGAGCAACTGATGATGCTGCCCAATCATCCACTTCCCTGTCCGACTTGAGCTCAGTGGCGGGCAGTGAATCTGAAAGCGAGCATGGGCAGAGGAGCACAAGATTGGGGTTTACAAAACTGTCCTTGGCACAGGAGGTGGATTACCTGCGCCAGGACAGAAGACAAACCCTCAGACCTCGAGCACAGGGCTCAAAACAAAACAAAGGGCAAACATCAAGCGCCGTGAACGAAGAGAAACCCGAAGGTGCAAGCAGCGGGGCAAAAACAAACAGAAAGCCACCAAGAAAATGGAACCGCAAATAGATATTGTAACCAGAAATCTTGTGAGTGACACTCAATCAGTCATCAATCTTACCAATTTGAATTTATCAGACACTGAATTAAAAATATTATCATTGGGGCTCTCCTATAGTCCGGCCAGTGACTTTAATTACGCGCAATCACGCATCGATTTTTATAAATTCATAAGAAAATTAAAATTGCGTAAATTCCATGCATTACAAAACAAAGAACCAATTATAACCAAGGTGGTGACTCCTGCAGGACTATCGAGTCCACCTGGTTTGACAGCCAATGATTATGAGCTAATGCGCGATCTGTATGAGCTGCAAGGGGAGAGTATTGCTACAAAAATGCATGATACTGACAACTTTCCCAACTTGAATACGGCAGGTATGACACAGTTCAAATTGAAATCCACCTTCAATCCGATCATGTTGCACGATAATATTGATGTGTACAGTGAACTTGTGACAACAAACTTGAAGAAGGTATACACCTCTATTTTGTACTCTCGCCGTAAAAATAACCAACAGAACATCAAGTATGGGCAATTGATGAGAAAATTGCAATGTAATGACAACATAATTGTCCGCCAATCGGACAAAGGTGGAAATGTTGTCTTATGGCCTCGCGAAATGTATATAGAGGAAGCCCTTCTGCATTTAAATGATCGCCAATGTTATAGGCGCAGTGACTGGAAAACAGTTAAGCTTGCTTGGAACGATTACTATACTAAGTTGGTAGCATGGAAGAGTGCTGGACTTTAAGTGCAGATGAGTTCAAGTTTTTAAGGATCAATCATCCGGTAATACCTGTGATGTATCTTATTCCAAAGATACATAAAAATTCCACCAAGCCGCCAGGGCGACCAATAATCTCGGCCAAAAACAGCATTATGGAAAATACATCACGGTACGTGGATTTTTCTTACAGGAGCATGTCAGAAGTTTACCATCTTACCTTCAGGATACGGGGGACTTTTTGAGAAAAATTGATGAGATTGTATGGCAAGATGACTATTGGTTGATTACACTAGATGTTACCGCATTATATACAAGTATACATCATTTAGACGGTATCAAAGCTGTTGCTCATTTTCTGATGACTAAACCATTGTGTATGTTGAACCACAACAAAATGTTATTGGATATGATTTCAATATGTTTAAATAACAATTTCTTTCTCTTCCAAAATCAGGTTTTTCAGCAGGTGAGAGGGGTGGCTATGGGGGCTTGCTTCTCCCCAGCTACGCCTGTCTGCACATGGGGCTGTGGGAGAAGCAGGTCCTCAGCGCCAAATTTTCAGATATATTAGCGACCAATGTGATATCGTGGTATCGCTATATAGATGATCTTTTTCTTATTTGGAAGGGTAGTAAGGAAGAGGCTGTCATGTTCATAGAGCAGATTAACGAGAATGATTTGAATTTGGAGTTCACTACACACATTAGTAATGAATCTGTCAACTTTCTTGATGTAGAGGTGTATATTCATGAAGGCAGATTGGAGACTAGATTACATCGTAAACCAACTGCCGGTAATACGGTCCTCCATGCTGCTAGTCATCATCCTGAGCATTTGATACGCAGCATCCCTTATGGTGAGATGCTGCGTATCAGACGCATCTGCAGTTTGGAGAATGACTGCATCAAGGCTCAAGAAGACAGTAAAAGTAGGTTCCTGGCTAGGGGCTATTCAGCTGAGATGATAGACAGAGCTATCAGTAAGACTAAGATAATTCCAAGAGCGACAGCTCTGTGTAAGACATCAAGGGTAGATAGTGCACTCGAATGCACCACTGATTCCCCTAGACTTATTGTCACTTTCAGTCGCCAACTTGGAGTCTTGCGCAAAATCTTTAATAAAAATTGGGCCGTGGTGCGCAATGATCCAATCATTGGCAGTTCACTATCTAAGTCACCGACAATAACTTTCAGGAAAGCGAGGTCAATGAGGGACATGCTGGTAAAGAGCAGTCCAGAAGTTGTTACCCCCAAAACTTGGTTACAATCTATAAAGGGGTTCACGAAGTGTCCCACGTGTAAAGCTTGCAGATATGGGAAGAGCAGAACTTCTTATAAGGTTCCCTTTCACCAAGATCCTGTTATCATTCAAAAAGGCTTAATTGTAGAACTGAGTTTGCCATTTATGTGCTGGAGTGTTCGTGTGGCCTGCAATATGTTGGGAGCACTAAATTGCAGGTGCACAAGCGAATACTCCAGCACATGCGGGCCATCATTAATAGTGATACATCATATCCAGTGGCCAGGCACTTCAAAGAGATTCATGATAATTGCCTGGACCACTTTAGTTACTTTGTGGTGGACAATGTTCCGCCACTCAGACGAGGTGGTGACCGTGAAGCTTTACTGAGGAAATTGGAAACAAGGTTTATCCTGGAGTTGGATACTAAAACGCCCAATGGGCTCAACTCCAGTGAGGATTTTTACACTTACCTTTGATAATTTTGGATACTGCTGGTTGTACGATTTGAGAGAATTTTTTTTTCTTACGCCTGTCCTCCATTGTAAATATATATGAAACAGAAAAGTTTTTCTTTTTAACTCTTTTTAATATATAGCACTTTTTGCACGATTACTCTAGTTGAAGCAAATTAGACTTAAAGGGGCGCATTTAAACAAAGCTACGTGATATATATATCAGTTTGGAGCCGATTAAACTAAGTTTATGGTTGGATTATTCATATATGGGATATTTTAGATTTTTATCTTTTTGCAAATTTGCACAAAAAATGGCGTATTTTGCACAAGTGAGGGGACGTTTGTTTACTAATATGGTACTGTATTATTAATTGTATTGTAGGAAGCAACAGCAGTACAACATGTAGCAGCTTGTAAAACTTTCTTTTGTGTATTATTAGTTGGCAATAATTTATCTTGTAGATTATATATAAGATAGATATATATATATATATGTTTTAATAATGGCTATGTCAATGTAGGATTAATGGCGTAATGTTGTGCGCTATTTACTCATATTGCAGATTTGCACATTATTTGCTAACTTTGCACAAATTCATTGGGAAATCAAATAGGGGCACATCTTGCAGTCAACATAATAGATTGTCTGCACTATGTGCAGTCCTAATGAATAAGTATTTGCGTATTTGCACATATATTTTTTTATTTATTTTTTTGTATTGTACTATCTATTTATGCAATGACTGCTCTCGTTCTGATAAGTTGTGATGCACGTAACATTTACAAAATATTGTGCAACGTCATTGGCATAGAGGTATTGAAATCTATTATGTTCCGTATTTGTACATGTTTGGATATTGGTATAACATCTGTACAGTTTGCACGAATACACGGAAGAACTACTTGCGACATGTATTAAATTTGTAATTTCCCACAGGGGCAGTATGTTTTAATGTATTTTAGCCATCAGAAATCTGGTTATACACAATATCATTAACAATCCAGCACTAGCCCCAAATTCACATGACAAATTTTTATCATGAGTTGATTCCTTTTAATTATAAGGAAATGTATTATGCCATATTTTTATTGATAAATTTGTACATTAGCTTTGTTTTAGCGCAGTACCTTTGCTATGTCTATTGGCACAATGTCACATGGTGTGGTGCTAGCACTTTAAGAATGCGGGTCATTCCTCATGGCGTCATGTGATCAAGGCCTCTTGTGGGCTGAAACGCGTCATGGCGGAGTGCTGGGTTCAATAATGAAATAAAAAATACCTTGCACGAGGATTTTGGGTCCGTGTCGTCTCTCTGGATACAGTCGGAGCATTGGGCGAATTATATATATATATATATATATATATATATATATATATATATATATTCATTCAAATTTCAGTTTGCTTCAAGAGGAAAAGCATCTGGACTCCCAGCAGGTAATTTGTAGTTTATTGAGCGTGCTGCTCAATAAACTGCAAATGACATGCTGGGAGTGCACGTGCTATTTCCTCTTGAAGCAAACTGGAAATTGCCGTCCAGGGCCCATACCCGGGCACCTGGAATCCCGCCACCGTCGAACACATCACCTCTACCATGATGAATACCCACTCTGGAACCCCGACGGACCCCTGCCCACCGCACATATTCCACAGGGCCGCCATCGCTCCCGAACTAGGACTGACCATCAACGCCTCCTTCAGATCTGGCTTCTTCCCAGACGACTGGAAGCGGGCGGAGGTCAAACCCCTCCTTAAGAAACCTACAGCCGACCCAACGGACCTGAAGAACTATCGGCCCATCTCTCTCCTCCCCTTCGCAGCCAAAGTCACCAAGAGACTCGTAAACGCCCAGCTTACCGCCTTCATCGAAGCGAACTCCATCCTAGACGCCTCCCAGTCTGGATTCCGCAGCAACCACAGCACCGAGACCGCCCTCCTCGCCGCCACCGACGACATCCGCATGCTACTCGACCAGGGACACACCGCGGCCCTCATCCTTCTAGACCTCTCCGCAGCCTTCGACACTGTGTCCCACCGCACGCTCACAGCCGGACTCCACGACGCAGGGATACAAGGAACCGCGCTCAACTGGATCCAATCCTTTCTCTCCGGGAGAACCCAGAGGATCAGACTCCCTCCCTTCCTCTCCGAGCCCACAGATATCAACTGCGGAGTACCCCAAGGATCATCGCTCAGCCCCACGCTCTTCAACATCTACATGACTCCCCTCGCCACCATCGTCAGACAGCATGGGCTCAGCATAGTATCCTACGCTGACGACACCCAGCTCATCCTCTCACTCACGAAGAATCCCGAAGACACCAGACTCTGCTTCTATGAAGGAATGAAGAACGTCGCAGCCTGGCTGAAAGACATCTGTTTGAAGCTCAACTCAGAGAAGACCGAGGTTCTCATCCTCGGACCCTGCACCTCCGCCTGGGACAACACCTGGTGGCCCTCTGCCCTTGGGAACCCACCAACCCCTACAGACCACGCTCGTAACCTCGGCATCATCCTCGACTTCTCCCTCTCCATGAACCGCCAGATCAACGCCGTCGCATCCACCAGTTTCAACTGCCTGCGCATCCTCCGAAAGACCTTCAAATGGATCCCCACCGACTGCAGAAGGACCGTCACCCACGCGCTCATAACCAGCAGACTGGACTACGGCAACGCCCTATACGCCGGAATCAAGAGAACTCTTCTACACAAGCTCCAAACCATCCAGAACGCCGCAGCGAGACTCGTACTCGGGACACCGCGTCACGAACACATGACCCAACACCTACAAGACCTCCACTGGCTCCCCGTCGAGAAGAGGGTCACCTTCAAACTCCTCACCCACGCCTACAAATCCCTCAACAACATCGGACCCAAATACCTTAACGATAGAGTTTCCTTCCACGTACCCAAGAGGAACCTCCGATCCGCCGACCTCGTCCTGGCAGAGGTCCCCCGCATCCGCAGAAACAGAGCAGGCGGGAGAGCTTTCTCCTACATCGCAGCCAAGACCTGGAACGAGCTCCCAGTGAACATCAGACGTTCCCCGACCCTGCACACGTTCAGGAAGGACCTCAAGACCTGGCTCTTCAACTGATCCGAAGCTGCACCCCCCCCCCCTAGCGCCTTGAGACCCTCACGGGTGAGTAGCGCACTCTACAAACGATTGATTGATTGATTGATATATATATATATATATATATATATATATGCGAGACAAACTCCGCTGCTGAAATCGTGCTGGATGAACGAAGACAGACCCAAAAGTAAGGTGCAGTGTATTTATTAATCAAACGCCCTTGAAATCCGCCATGACGCGTTTCGACCTACGAAAGGTCTTGATCACATGACGCTTTTTTTGAGAAGAGTAAAATTTAAAGTGACAGGTGCACATTGATACGCTAGCACAAAGCACATGATAACCAACATAAAAGAAAAACTTTCATCATTGAGCTTGGTTATGACAAACAGAACACATAATATTAACAATTATTGCTCGCAAGTAAAACACAACTAAACCGATATGTCAGTTGTAATACTACTGAAGTCAGATACATTATATATATATCTAAAAAGCTCAACATGAATAAAGAGTCGCATTGCTGTCATTTTTACATGAAAAGAGAGAGACTCATTATCTAAGTCAACATCACGTATACAAGATGGTAAGTGTGTCCAGCGCTTATACAGATATATACTACCCAAATGGGTAAGGCCTCCCTATATTTATGCTTCAGGACCACAGGCAAATCAGGAGAAAGGAATTCTATGAATTAATGAAACTTCATCATCAATAGAATTAAACCATGTAAAGCTGCAAAATAGCTATATAGGGAACACATAATATGCATGAATGGCCACTATTGTTTCACTTGATATAAAGTGTTCTTTTACAATTCTGCCCAAGTGGGCACCATATGCCACTAACCCAGTCTAACAAGACTAAAGTGATTAAAGTGCTAGTGCTTAAAAATACAAAATAGTGCAATAAATCATTAAAAAACAGAATAAACCATTATTCTGTCTTAAAAAATATATACATAGGAGGCTGCAGGAAATAGACTATAGAAAAAAGCCATGAATGGCTACCCTACAAGCATGTAAAAAAATCTTCACTGCCGTTTAACCCTCCTGGCATTTTGGAATCCAAATTTAATATATATTTGGTCTCCAAAGAACGCAGACGAGCTTCTCGATTGCCACCTCGTCTCAATGGGGGAATGCAGTCAATCACAAAGAATTTTAATAGTTCTGACTCATTACCGTGGAATTCCTTAAAGTGACGCGCAACCGGATAGGAGGCGTCACTACCACGAATTGCCCTTATGTGCTGGAGTATCCTCTTGTGGACCTGCAACTTGGTACTACCAACATATTGCAAGCCACACGGACACTCCAGCACATACACAGCAAACTCTGTTTTGCAAGTGAGCAGTTTTGAAATTGGCACAGGATTTTCATGGAACGGGACAGTATATGTGGATTTGTTTATGCCATGCCTGCAAGCCTTGCAAGTAGTGCACTTCTTAAAACCCATAACTGAATTCAACCATGATTTTGGGGGTTGTAGTTCTGGGCTACTCTTCACTAGGGTATCGCTCATGGATCTAGCTTTCCTGAACGTTATATCTGGAGTTGTCGGCATCATGTCTCCAATAACTGGATCATTTCGCACCAAACTCCAATTGTTCTTCAAGATTTTACGTATGGCTGGGTGTTGCCGATTATATGTTGTAATCAAACGAGTCGGAGTGGCCACTTGCCCTTCAGGATCTGCCCTACTCAAGTTTTTGTTTTTAATAGAGAGGGCCTCCAATCTGGAGATGCGATTTACTTTGCTGATTGCTGTATCCACTGAATCAGCCGAGTAACCCCTAGCTAGGAATCTTTGTTTGCTGGCATTCTGTGCCAACTCACACGCTTGTTGTGTGCTGCAGATGCGCCTGATTCGCAGCATCTCCCCATAGGGGATACTGCGAATCAAGTGCCCTGGATGATGACTGGCAGCATGTAACACAGTGTTACCCGCTGTAGATTTCCTAAACAAACTGGTCTCAACTTTCATGTTCTTAATTAGCACTTCCACATCAAGAAAGAATACCTTCTCCTTGCTGATGTTACCTGTAAAGTGGAGATTGAGTGCATTGATGTTGATCATTGAGATAAAATCCACCGCCTGCTGTTTACTACCCCTCCAAATCAAAAAGATATCATCAATGTATCTATACCAATCAATCACATGGTCCCTAACAATATCAGCGTGCTGTCCACGGAGAACCTGCTCCTCCCACAGTCCCATATGCAAACAAGCATAACTGGGGGAGAAGCAGGCTCCCATAGCAACACCCCTGACCTGCTGAAACACCTGATTGGAAAACATGAAAAAGTTATTATGGAGACACATTGAAATCATTGACATCAGCATTTTGTTGTGGTTATACATTTGGATGGGCCTGGTACCAAGATAGCGTTCAACTGCCTTTATACCATCCTGATGGTGAATACAGGTATAGAGGGATGTAACATCCAATGTAACTAACCAATAATCATTATGCCATTGCACCTCCATGATCTTACGTAGAAAGTCACTGGTGTCCTGAATAAAGGAGGGCAATGCTTTCACATGTTCTTGCAAACATGCATCAACATATTTAGAAGTGTTTTCCAACAAACTGGACTGTGCAGAGATGATCGGCCTGCCAGGTGGGTTGCTAGGGTCTTTGTGGACCTTTGGAATGAAATAAATAGTTGGAATTACAGGATGATCATTCTTTAAAAATGTATGTTCATCTTGGCTTAACAATCCCGCGCTTTTCCAAGCTAATAATTTCATATTGAATTCATTCCATGATTGTTTCACCATACTGATGTCGCTCCTTCTATAACATTGTCTGTCATTCAAATGGTTCCAAGCTTCACTGAGGTACATATCTCGAGGCCAAAGCACGACATTGCCTCCTTTGTCGGCCTGGCGCACAATGATATTACCTCCCTCCTGAAGTTTCCTCATTAGTTGCCTGTAACAGTAATTTTGTGCTGTGTGTTTATGCTGTACCATCATTGTTTTGGTGTACAGCCTTTTCAGTTCAACAGTCACTAATTCATGAAACACATCGATGTTATCGTGTAACATTATTGGCGTGAAAGTTGATTTAGGTCTAAAATCTGTATTGCCAGCCTTATTCAGGATAACTGTATTTTCCTCACTGGCGCTACTTGCGCCTTCATTTTGTAGCTGTTGCAAGTCCTGTAACAGTGCGAGATCACTAGCTGTAAGCACAGATGGACTGCTGATACTATGTTCAAATTTAGATCCCGATTTGTCATGTTCTTTATTCTTGGAAGCATAACATTTGCGCAGTTTGAGTTTCCTTGCAAACTTATATAAGTCAATGCGAGTCTCTGCATAATTGAAATTGCTAGATGGACTGTATGATAAACCTAGTCCCAAGATTTGTATTTCAGATTTGCTAAGAGCCATATTGGTTAGATTGATGACTGAATTTGTATCCTGTGCCATATTGCTATTTGTGCGCATTACTTGCGATTCCATCGTCTGCTGTTTATGAATTTCTTGGCGTTGCCCTGCTTGCCTCTTCCTGTGGCGTTGTCGTCTTTCACGGCGCCGCTTGTTTTGTCTTTGGCGCCTGTTGGGACTGGCACTCGTGGTCGTAAGGTGGATCTGCGATCTTGCCTCAGGCAGTCCACCTCCTGAGCAAGAGAAAATCGAGTAAACCCCAGCCCCGATGCCTGCCGCCCGGCTTCATTATCCGACTCGCTGTCAGGAACCGAACTGAGATCTGACTGACTAGATGTCGATGGTAAAACATTATTGGTGCCAATTGCCACATTAACTGATTGCATGGTGTTTTTAGAAGCTTTTATAACATCAAACTTCTTCGCAAATGTGAAAACTTGGCCTTGTTGATAGTCAATCTTATCTCTTTGAAACTTAAACGCTTTACGTTTCTTTATAATTTCTTCTTCTTTCTGTAATCGGATCAGCATGTCATCCCGATTTTTCTTGGTACTTTCTGCAGACGCAATCTTACTAATTTCATTGTTCAAGTCATCAATTTTAACTTGTAACGCAGCACGATCACTTTCTATATATGTTCCGTTCTCAGCCCTGTTTGAGAACATCGGCGCTTCTTTTTTGTGGGGCGGTGTGTACTTCTCCGGCAGGACCAAGCCGATCAAATTTCTCTCAAGTACCGCTGCTGCTGCAGTGGTGATTGAAGACCCACTCACTCGGGTCCCTGAATAAATTTATTTATTCAACGCAAAGGGCGTTAGCCATGCCCAACGCGTTGGGCATGGCTATCGCCCCTTTGCGTTGAATAAACAAATTAATTCAGGAACCCGAGTGAGTGCATCTTCAATCACCACTGCAGCGGTACTTGTGAGATATATATATATATATATATATATATATATGTGTGTATATATATATATATATATATATATATATATATATATGTGTGTGTATATATATATATATATATATGTGTTACATACTTAAATACTGGGGTGTTCATTCTACTCTCTCAAAACATTCAGGGCAGAGGTGTGGCGCCGCGGCCAGGGCGACTGACGCTGGAATCTGGGGCTCACGGTTCGATCCCCGGCACCGGCGGCAGGGCAGCCCAGCACCATGTGACTCTGGGCAATAGCTTGCTTAATCTTCCCGACGGCCCCCAGCGCCGGGATGCCTTCGGGTAGCTGTTCGCGCTTTACAAATACTGGATTTATTATTTGTCTACTGTAGTGTCATTTACATTTCGCTTCCCCCACCACAGTATACAGCATGGAGAACACAGTCAACCCTCTTCAGCCATTGCCTACCTGACTGTGACTGACTGCATTATGCTCTTTCACAGTATGCACATCCACACGATAAGTACTCCTTCAGTGCCAGGGACTACTGGTGCTATGTGTGCTTTTATGTTAAGCTATATATTTTGGCTTTTGACAATGCTTGTTTTAAATCAGGTGTTTTAAGGCTCTCACCTAAGACTGCTATTGTGCCACTTGTCACACGTGGTTTTGTACAAAAAACCTTCACAAACAACATAAGCATTAGCAAAGCCAAAATATTCAGCAGCCAATGCCAGACCTATTGGCTTTGGCAATGCTTATTTAAGATCTGTCTTGACATTGCAGTTGTCTGCCAGAGCTCATGGAATCACAGAAAGAGTTTTGAAAGCAGTGTGGAGACTGTGGCTTTGGCTGCCACCTGTCATGATGGCATGTAAGTTGTGGTGGATGCTTGGAATGTGGTGCGGTACGTGCTAGAATGTTGTGGTAGAATTTAAAGAGGCATTGGGCAGACTGAAGGAAGGTCATGGATACTATGGCTCATCGCTGTGTACTTGGTGTCCGAAAATAAAGTGTTACCTCCTTTCCAGAACAGCGTCTTTGTCCCTCTGTTGATCTTTACATACAGCATCTTTAATTGGCAGCAGTTATTAGTCTAAGAAGTAGCTCCATTGCTCAGAACTGAAGGATATATTTTAACTTGGATCCCATGTCCAGTGCAGAATGAAGAGGCTGTGCATGGTGTAACCCTGAGAGAAATACAGTAAGAAGGGGTTTTACTTTGCAAACTGTACAAGAGCAATAATGAAATAGAATTTTTTTTTACTTTGTGAACTCTGACAAACACAATAGGAAAGGGCTTTGCATTAAACTCTGAGAGACTGTCTTATGCAGATACCTCATATGGGAGGGGCTAGATAGGCCTGATTTGTATTGTAATTTTAAGTTAATATACAGTTGTGTGTGAATTAAAGTATTTTTTTTAATGTAAGGCAGTGGTTGGGCATTGCTTTATTGTTACTGTGTGCTTTAATGAGTTGAGAGTTTCAGACAAGGAACAGTTCTCTGTTTTACCCATGGACTGCTCCGCCTGACTACTTTGGGTGTCCGGTGCTACAGGGGTGTACTTTGTGCCCAGTTTGATTCGATAAGTAAGGTTGCCCACATGCTATGGCTCTACCCGTTTTTCAGTTTCTGCTTTACAAGCATTTGATTGGGCAGTATTTTTGTCGGCCCATCTTTGAAGTAGTTTCATTGCTCATAATTGTGAGAAATATTGCTAATGCAGCACTTTCAGGGGCAGTAGAAGGGGTCTGTGCATGGTGCAATCCTCTATCAAAAACAGTAGGAATTGATTTACATTATGAGTTTTGCGTCAAATAAAATAGAAATGGATTTTATATTGTGAACTTTCTGACAAGCAAAATAGGACTCTGTACCAAACACCATAGGAAGGGGCTTTACATGGTTTTACACTGAGACACATTTGTATCCAGATTTCTAGTTTAGGAGCGGCTGAGTGGTCTGGGTTTCATTGTGTACATTCATAATTTTAGGTTTAAAATGTAGGTATTTGTGAATTAGAGAACCTTTTCTTTTTAAAAGCAAAACCCTGTCTGCACAATGATGGATTGAGTGTTATTGGTGTGCATGGCTGGGCACTTAGTTACTAGACCACAACACCTCCCTACGTCAGCCTTGGGCTGCTCTGCATCCTGGGGGAGGGTCAAAGGTCAAGCAGCTTCTTGAAACTGCTGCAGAGCTGTTCCTGTGCGCCCTCGGGCAGCGTCCCCCAGTACACTTTGAGTGTCTATGAACAATAAGGGTCCTGGGGCCAAGGTTCTGTTCAGTGATGTGACCTGTGCTCACTTTTGGTGCAGTGGTAACGTCGCCTCAGGACACCAGACTGTCACAAGTCGAGCCCTTTAACCCCCGATTGTCCTGGGACTCGCCTGCTGCCAGTTTTCACATAACCACATAAACTGCGAGGATGGGTGGTGCATTGTCACTGTCCCAGAAGAAACTAGCCCTGTCACTGTCCATTGCCCCCTACCCCTCTGCTTTGAGGTGGCAAACTCCAATGGCTGCTGTGCTATCCCACGTCATTGTATATGTGCCACTAGTACAGCTGCTAAGTGTGGCATAAAGTGCTGTGCTGTTCTCCTCATTAGATGCCTGGAACTGGTCTGGGCAAACCCTTCGGCTGCCAGATTACACTACCACATTATGGATCAGGGAAGAGTATTGTCTGCAGTTAATGTAATATTTGTGTCCATATGTTAATGCTGTTCGTACTTGTATTTAATGTTCATTAATGCGAAGCCTTCATTATTAGGGTGAGCACTCTAAGGAAATGTTTTAAGTTCAGACTGCTCTACTGACAGTGGTGCCAGTGTAAACATGCGCACACACGTTTGCAAAGTGATATACAATATAAGGCTACGTATAATGCTTCCAGGATGCTCTCTGATTAAACGCAAATATATGCAAAAGCTTGAAAGCAAGATTGATGATCCTTTGCTTTCAAAATAAAGTAGTCATAAAAAAATGCAACTAGGAAAAAAACATTGCCTAAAGTACTGTGAAATTTTAGGTACCATTTCTTTGAAGCATCATTTAGTAAAATGTGTTGATGCATGCTAGTATTTCCCAAAAATATTCATAATGGAAAATCAGTGTAACCAGTTGCAACAAAATTATAGGGAATATGAAAATAAACAAACAGTATCAAAGCCAATAGGTATGACTTTGGTGGTCAGCTTTTTGGTTATATCTATGGGTGCCTTGTTTTGATGTGGGTTTTGTAAAACTTTATTGTTGTGGGAGCTGCTGGGCCCTCATGATTGTAACAAACCTTGGCAAAAGCAAACATATTTTTGGTCTCAAAAACCAAAGTTTGCCACAGTGGTTCCTGTCACTGAACAAAACTACTTTGTGTGCCAATATGCTCCTTGTGAAAGACCAGAATGTAGTCACTCACAGTCAAGCCAGCCGGTAGATATAGAGAGAGTTAGCATTTTAATAAGAACAAAATGCCAGACCTAAATAGGGGCCCAATTCCTAAAGACAGAGTCAAAAGTGCACCCACGGTATATGTCCTTGCAGTAGTGCAGATTTACGGCCTTAATGAATTCACAAGAATTTACAGAAGTAGATCAGGAAAGTATACTCCTAGAAAATATTTGTGAACTGCATTTTAGCACTGGCAAATAATCATGTGTAGATTTCCTCATGCAAAAATCTGTTGCGCGGTAACAAGTTCACTTCCCCACCGACCACTTTTTTCCCCATCCCTGGAAGAAGTTTTACCCCTGGCCTTATCAGGAGTAAATTTCCAACCTTTCTCTATATGGAAAAATATTAGGGAAAAGATGATGAAACCCCATAAAACATGCAAGTTAGTAGGTTCACACAGACTTAAAAGGGCATTCCAACCCAGGAATGATTGCTTACCGCTACCTCTAGCACCAGTATGTAGATCTGCGGAAAGGTGGCAAATTAAGTGAATTCCTAGTATTCAAACCCGACTACGGTATGAGCTCTGGCACAGTCGGAGAGGCTATTATCAAAGCTCTTATATAATGAAATTGCTTCAATAATTTGTCGCTGCGCTACAGGCACCAAAGGGACAAGTGAATTTTGTTACAGGACAGGTAGTTTTATGAAGCAACTTGTCCTGTGGACAAGTAGATAATTTATTAAATTCCACACCCATGTCATGTGCTGCATTAACAGGGAAACATGTCAGAGGCTGCGTATGCATCTACCTCACTGGCTTGGATGGTGTGATTGAAAATGATGCATCCTTCTGTTACGTGCTGGCTTGTAGTGGAAAGCAACTATAATAGAACAATGCATAAGAACCAAGGCCTTTCACTGCACAAGAGAGCTGTGGGATGAGGGCTCCCAGATGCCTGTGCTTCCCCCATGATTGCATCTCACTAGACAATTGGATAATCTGATCTGGGATTCTGCCCTTGAGCCCTTTGTTGGCCAATAGTCCAAAGAGAAAGCAGCCTTCATGGTTCTCGGCTCCTTGAAGCTCGCCTCAGCAGGGAGGCTACATTCAGCCCCATCGCAGTGGTATAAGCCCGCGGGACTGACTGTGGGAGCCCAGTCCTATGGGAGATGGCGGACCATGCTCCTGGCGACAGCTTTAACTTGTAGTTTGATAGAAAGTGAAAAGATGTAGGGTGCAGAGTTTTCTAGATATCAGCACATCATATCCCCAGGACATTCACAAAAACAAATTAAAAAAGAAACATGTGTAACAAAGAATAATTTAGAGCAACAACATTCAATGTAGAAACATCTAAACAGATGGGGAAACATATATTCACTTCTTATTTCAAGTCTGTATATATTCACACAGATCCAAGTCTTTTCTTTATTCTTTGGTCTTTATTCAAATGTTTCAAACGGTTTTCATTCCAAAAAACTTCTTACAGATGCAAACTGCAGATTCAACTACTATCCTGTCAAAAATGGCAGGCAATACCACTCCTTTGAAAGGAAAGTGCATATGTAACAGGCAATAACAAATATTTTAATAAAATCAATACATAAATCTATCTGCCTATTATAGCCATTTCATTTGATATTCAGATTTTCATTGCTCAACTTAACATAAATAATTGCTCAGTTCCATGTGATTGCTAAATATGCTAATATGAGCAATTCATTACACTTCAAAAAAGTTATTCTATGATCTAAATTGAGATACCATATTGGATTTGTGTGAATATATATATATATATATATATATCTCCAATGAGAAACAGAGTTGCTTACATGCCGCCTCTGGCCTCGCAACGCCGGTGCCGTCGATGGAAGCAACCACCATCAATAATTAATAGATAAAGATCCACTCCAGACAAGGAAATGAAAAGACGGCAGTCTGGAGTGGATCTTTATCTATTAATATATATATATATATATATATACTTGAAATAAGAACTGAATATAAGAGCTCCCATTTGTTTACAAATTCACAAAGGCAATCGGAGGCCTCAACTCAATTTAGAAAACGCCATTGCTTAATTTGAGCCTGTGGTTACCGGTGGGGAGTACTAGCACTCATTTTTGGGGACAGGCACTTATTATTCCTCATCAGCCATTTACCGAGAGCAAGAGAGGAAAACACACAAAGGAGAAAGACAGAAATACCGTCACAAATGGAGAAAGCAGGAACGTGCAAGAGTGGGATAAAGGGACAGCGAGTCTCTGGTAGTGGATTCAGGAGGGATGAGATGGACTCCAGACTACACAGCCTTGGTATTTGGCACGCCTGTGTCGGCTGCAGGCTTCTGAGCAGAGCTTTGGGCACCGGCACTTATTCTTCTACAAATAAAGCACTAGAAAATGCACAGTTCCTGCTTATCCATTGGAAGATGTCTCTCCCATCTGAGAATCCAAATCTGGAACTTGCAACCAAAAACACATTGGTGCTCCTAGTCCTGAAAACCATGTTCCATGCACACAGCCACCAAGGCAGTACTTTGGGCCGTCACTGTCCCTCGAGGAAAGTAACCTTGTGACTGTGCACTAAAACCAAGGAAAAAATATAGACCCATGCAAGACTCCTGTGGTGTCCAGATTCCTCCCAAGTTACCCTTGTTTCTTCTTCTCTAGACACCCAGTTATTTACAAGGTCGCCTTAGCTTAAAACATCATGCACCTTTTTCATCCCAATTGCTCGGGTCTTTTCATCTACGCATTTTCTGTTTCTTGTGAACCTGTTATCCCCTCCCCTTCTGGTGCTAACTCCTCCGAGGGCATTTTAGGTGCAAAGTTCTTGTGCTGTGCTTGTGAAATCTATTGTTTTTAATATAAATCGTAAAAGGGGTTTACATCCTGCCCCTCACTTTCCTGGCTTTTCATTGGTTCCTGTGCTTGCCACTTACTTTTCCTCCATTTCTATTGGCTGTGGCATATTTTCCTGCATTTGCCAATGCTTGTTATTCGCCTGCTTCTCTTATCAGTTTCACAATTGCCAAAATACTGTTAACATCCGCTTTGGTGGAACTATTTTTTCATAAAGTTTTCGTCTTGCAGCAGATTTACATAACGCAATTTATCATAGAGAGAGATTAGATGATTTGCCTATACATCACATGGGCGAAACCGAGGAGTTATCAATGCTTGTTTTGTTAGTCCGTCCTCCACGCCCTGCTTCTCCTACAAACCCCTGTAGGAGAGGCTGGATTTCGCCGCTCGGATTCACCTCTCGGCCTCGTTCATTGTCCTAATTAAATGTCTCTGCCTCCTACACTGCCTCCGATGCGAGCGCGAGCCTGAGGGACCGTAATTCAGACGATTAAACTAGGACATATAAACCGCAGTTTAGGATAATTTTTATAAAGACTGTTGTGATGGATGGTCCTTGAAGAATAATTCAGCCTGGCCAATCTCTGGCGCTGTTCCTTGGAATCTGGGACTGCAGCGATGGCTTGGGGTGGAGTGAGGAAGCAGTGGCAGTCTTTTGGCAAGGGCGAGCTTGGCCCAGGCCCAGGCCGCCTGTCTTCCGGAGGGGGGGTGAGGGGGCTTAAGGAGCTGTGTGCATTAAGGTCCTGCAGGCAGCAGAGTCCCTGTCGCCTGGCTCTCTTTATAACACCCCATCCGCCTGCTTTCTTATCCTCCCATCTCCTTCTCGCCCCCTGCTGCGATACACTATTATTCCCTCCCCCCCCCCCCAAACAAACAGCGCGGTACCAACGGAGAGGAGTTAATCCGCGAGTGATTTAGGTGAGCTGGGGTGGGGCAGAGATATTTGTGTTCAGGGGCAAGTCACAGTTCTGATGTAGACATTCAGGGACTGACCTCTGAGCACACAAATGGCTTGTTTGTAAAACATTGTTAAAAAAAAGTAAAGGAAAACTATTTAAACATATTTGAGGAAGTGCAAAAAGGTATCTCAGAACTGTCCATTAAATTCAGTATTTTCAGCAGCATGGTTTATGTTTCAAATACTCTTCATTCTGGAAACTGAACCGAATTTAAAAATAATAACCGTGTCACTATTCAAAGGAAAGTGCTTGCCAAGGCCTAATTACTTCCCACTGACCTCAGAACTGAAACAAATGCTCTGGCAATTTAATTTGCTGTCGGCAACCCAGGGAGCAGATGAAGAGCCTCCAGAAGAAGACACCTCTTTATCAGGCATGCTAAGTACACCCGCTGCCGCAAAGGCTGTCAGAGTTAGTGCTGCAGCCCAACCCTTCCCCAGCACCGTAAAGTGCGCCAGGGCCTGGGCTTTCATGCAGCATGTGACATTCAGGAGGTAAAACAAAATCAAGCTGATAAAGTATAACCCTAGTAAGAATCAACCTCTTGCTGTGCACTTATTGATGAACGGGGGAGGGGATCCAGACTGAGAATATGTAGGTGGGGCCGCAGGGGGGAGCAGCACATGGGAGAGTGAGAGACAATATGTGCAATCTCATGGAGTGCTCAAAGCAAGACAAACAAGCATTGGCATAGCCAATAGGTCTCGCCTTTGGGACCTTATAAGTGTTTAGTTAACCAGCACAATATCCTTGGTGCAACAACATCAACTGTTGCATAGCTAAACACTTATAAGGTCCCAAAGGCGAGACCTATTGGCTATGCCAATGCTTGTTTAAACCTGAAGTGCTGCACAAATAAACAGTCTTCAGAAACCACTGGGCACGAAGTTACCAATAACATTGCTAATTGAAATGATGTGTATATATAATAAAAACAGAAGGTCTTTAAACAAGACAGTAAAAGCAGCACATACTGAAGGGGAGTGACCAGCATAAAGTGCCAGAGTGAAAGAGGGCACACCGTTTGGGGCAAGGTGTACGTACATATTACGAAGGGCAATAGCCAGATAAAAGCTAGAATCTTTGGGTGCACAGCATGAGCATCCGCGCCCTTTGTGCATCACTTTTAGTAAGGACATTGTGAAGAGCATGCGAATGGCGGCATGGAAATCCAAAAGGGGACAAAAAACACTGATTCGAACCTTTCCATCAGTAAGCAAATGGGACAAATTTCTAGACAGTAAGTTCAAAAGTTAAGCTGTGGCACAATACCATTTTTAAATGTCTGGAGGCCAAGACTAAAACGGTACAAAAGCACCCACATGCTAAACCACAAATTTCGGCTATTAAATACACCTAACTAATGCGTTCTGAAAAAACAAGCCAGCGAAGGTCTGGTGTAAAAAAAGCATTGGCCGCGCGGCCGTGAAAGAGACGCGGCCGTGAAAGTGATCGCGATCGCGATGCACTTAATGACCCGTGACGGAGGAAAGACAGATGGCGGCTACGCACGTGCACGCTCGCGTGAACGCAAGCTTGAGGCCAGCAAAAGCCTGTGGTAGCACTTTCAAAAGCCACTCACTAAATTTCTCGCAGAGCAGCGCATGCGCTGGCTCAGCGAGACCTAAAAAGAAGTTCCCTTTTGTGAGCCGTGGAAGGTTGTTAGTCATCCAATTAAAGGGATGGTAAAGAAGCTATACTGCAGGAGAGGGACAAACAAGAAGAGAGAAAACAATTGTATAAGAAGCAAGCAAATGAGATTGACAACAAAAGCCAACCAATCATAAGCCCACTTTTAAGTATTGGCCATGTGCACAATAGGTCTTTTGACAAGCTGTCTGTAAGCAAGACTTCATTGTCGATTTAACTACAATAACTGTTTCTTTTACAGTTTGGTACTAGGGTCATTTCTCAGCCCCTCCTTTCTAGACACATTAGTGCTTTTTGGGTCATGCATATCTTTAACTTTTTTTCACACTTCTTTGCCTTGATATGCACCACACATGTGCCTCTCTTGTGGACCTCGCTTCCCTGCACTGGAGTTCTGTGACCAGTGTAGGAGAGTAAGATCTGCTTCTTATAGTTACCCCCACTTTCACTCGACATGAAACATGTTTCACTGTTTTCGACTTCGTCTGACTGGGATTCTGCTATTCAGGACCCCAGTTTATCTGCTTTCTCCTCTAAATTGATTGCATGTACTTTAGGTACACTCCAGATTGGATTCTGGGGTACCCTTATAAGTCCCTAGTATATGGTATACTATGTACCCAGGGCATAGGTACCCCAGAGGCCTCCCAGGGGCTGCAGCATGTATTATGCCACCCCTGAGAGGCCATTCAAAATGACACAACAGGTCTGCTACTGCAGCCTGTGTAAGGTGGTGCATGCACCCCTTACTTAGATATAGGTTCACTATATCTATCCTAATCACTGCACATATAAACCTATCAGTCACCCTTATGGCAGGGTTGCTGGGTTTTATGTGAGAGGGTGCCCATGCATGAGCAGAGCCCCTCTGCAGCCTTCGGAACCACTATTCCGGGGTTGTCTGTGATGCAGCCAACCATATACCCTTAAGTGCATTATAACCTCGCGGTAAATGCTAACTTTAAAATGGCTGCAAGGAATTATGTCGTGTTTGGTGTCAAACACCTTGGAATCATACCTACACACCAGTAACTGGTGTGGGAGGTATGATTCCTCCCTCCTAGAGGGAGAAATATGACAGCACCGGTACACCCGGTACCAGCTTCACAGAGCCCCGGCATCACAAAATGGATGCTGCCAGCCACAGACACGAGTCTGCCATCCTGTTGCTGGACGAAACTCCGGCAGGGGAAGGCTTGACAATAGGTTTCCTGTCACAGGGAGGTGTGACCACCTCCCAGACAGGCTTTAGTGTATTGGGGCTGGGTGGGTGCACTCCAAGAGTGCTTTGATGTCTGCACTGGGGGCACATTTGGTGTCCCTGTGCATAGTCCAGCTCAAACCAGTTGCAGGGGCTGCCAGCCCCTGCTCTGGCGCGAAACTGGACAAAGGACATGGGTGTAGCCACCCCTCTGTCCTGACCCTCCCATAGGTGGGTCCCCAGAGTTTGTCCCACCCCTTCCTTGGGTATAAAGTAGGAACCCTGACTACAGGACTTTGGATATTACCTGGACTAAACTCTGCTACAGAAACCAAGTAACCTTCGACGATCTATGCTTTGCTGGACGACTGAAGAATCTCCCTTGGAGTAAAGGAGTTACTCCCCTGCAACGCAGGCACCTCAACGCATCTGACCAGTTTGCATCTACGCAGCTCCCGACGGACTCCGAAGATTTTGCAACACAGGAGGTGGGTGACCAAGATTCCCCGAGGCCGACTAGTGCTCTCAGCAAACCTGAGACCCGCAGTCCTCGTGGGAACCTTGGAACCCGAACCCCTGGACACCGTGCACATTTGCAGCAGCATATGCTTTTAGGCGATCCCTGAGGCTGTGCTTTGGGCTACTTGTAGTCCAAGCCGCGAGCAGTGTTTCCACCGAAGATTACTGGCCTACACTCCACGAGTGTTCCGTGGGCTGGTATTGTGTGATTCCTCTCGAGGTCCCTTCGCGATCCCTGGTCCGTTGACCTGTGGGTCCCTGAGAAGGCAACGTTAACTTTCAGTGGGCTTCCCTGGTTGCTCCAGACATGCCCTGACTCTCCATCGCTTGGGGAGTCCCCAGGACCTTGCTGGTCCTCACAGAAGCATCTTTTCTCTGACCGCATGGGTTGCAGTTGCCAAGGCTTGTTGGTCTCCAATCCGGAAACTGACCCCCCAGCACTCGACACCCTTCGTGGGACAGCTCGCCTGCGGAATCTGGTCGTCGTCGACGTCTCCTGGTCCCCGGGGCTGCAGAGTCAAGCTTCATCTCTTCGCACCTGAAGCACCCGACATCGGTGGGCATTCGATTGCTCCGCTCCTGGTCACGTGAAGTGACCCAGACTTTGTCTCCTCTGCTTTCAGGTTCTTCACATCTCCGATCCAGGCTTGGATCACACCGGACACTTTTCTTCTCCACGGCAGCAGTACTTTCTCGCATCACGCCATTGAAAACGACGAGGGTTTCCGACACCACTTGACCCCTATGCACCAGGCTCCTCTGGGATAGGTAACACGGGTACCTCGGTACTCTCAAGGGTGCTGGCCTTAGAACCTTCTATGTTTAGCTGGGTTTGCTTGAAGTCCTCTCCTAAGTGTCCTTAATCTTTAAAATTCCAACCGTGACTTTCCCATAGAGTTGTACGGAGCTCGCGTCTGTGTTCCCACACTGCACCCGTCCTCCGTGGGTCCCCTGTGTCACTACCTTGGGTGGTTCCTTGGGGTCCCAGCGATTCTACGTGCTCCAGGCACTGTGTCTAATCAAGTCGTGGTTGTTATTCCACTTTCTTAATATATGGTTTGGTCTCCCCCTGGAGCCCACTGTGTATTGTGCTATTTACTGCCGTTCTAGTACTGTAATATTGTGTGCCTTGTTCTCTAATCTCATAAAGACGTTAGTAGAGAGTGTTTAGTAATAAATACATATTTTATATATACCTGGTGTGGTTCTCCTTTCATTTGGTCATTCAAGAGGTTATATACTGGTAAAACAAGCTGCTTTACATTCCTTCAAGACTTAGCCTGAAGGCTGCTCTCCACAGCTACCACTAGGATAGCTTTCTATAAAGGTTGTCTTTAACCTAATCATCAATAAGGGTCGTTTGGACTGGTGCAAGGTCCCCACTTTAATTAGTGGACAGCATATACCAGGCCAACTTCTCACAACCAGTTCTGAGAAATGTCAAGAAAAGCTTTGCTGTGCCTTAATACCCCTTACTATCCTGGCTCTTGCTCAGCACACCACTACCCACTTGAGTAAATCTCTGCGCCATTCTTACCCTTGCATCAAAATACACTTTCACATGCCAGTTGACTGGGTCACTTGGCAGCCACACAGGTAATCATTTATATTCTTCTCATAACATGTTCCACGTTACCTTACATATTCCAAGATCTTGCAACGTGATGAGGTTTCGATGCTCCTTTCATTGCCATCTGTTTGTAGAATCCCCGCCAGCCTTTATAATCTTTCACGCAAAGTTCATGTGTCTCAACGTCTTAATTCAACTTTTCTCAATGCACAAACTTTTTAAACCAACCCCTTTCACCTTTCCAGTTTGTCTGGTTATAATCTGGATCCCAATGCAACTCCGTGCCACAAAATCAATTTTGTTCTCTGTGCCTAAAGTTTTTTTCTGCTGCTCGTCCTATCCAAAATTCTTTGTCCATATCTTGAAAATGACCTAAAGCAAGGAGAATTAGTCATCAAAAGAGGGTTCTCCAAGTCCTGCTGTACTTGGCCTCGAACTGCATCAGGCAGTCAATGCATGGAACCAGGAATATTGCTTAATCTACAATTATCTTTTCAACAAACTGTTTAGCTAGAAGTCAATCATTATCCAGCTAAATCCGGGGTAGTCCATATGCTGGTACGATCGCATAAGTGGCAAATTTTGCATCCTTCCCCATTCTCTTTCCTCCATGTCAAGGGTTGAGTGTCACCTAGCAGTCAGGCAGGTTGATTATGTTGTTTGCAGGTTTCCTTTTGAGACATAACCGAGGGCCTCCATCAAGTCATGTCTGTACTACTTTGGGATGAAGCCCCAGGAGAAATCAAATTGTGTCCGATGATTGTCTTGCATGGCCCTTCTGTTCTTCCCTAGCATACTTCCTTATCCAATTTGTTCACCATCAATAATCTGTGGCCTCTCGCAGATCTAACACTTCTTGGTACTCTGAGGTGGGGGAGGGGGTATTGAAAGCCTTTATGAGCGAGGCATCCACTGCTCTATCACAGTAACATCTAGTCAGTATCTTAAATTATTTAAATTAACCAACTTCCATTCATAAAGTGAATTAACTCTGAACACAGCAGTTTGGTTACATATGGGAACCTCAAGCCCCTTCTGCGTTCCTTGTTCAATGCCTTCCTTAATAGGATCCCACCGTATCTCTTCGCTTGGTGTCGCACCCTGGAACTTCCTTCTCATTTCTGGAACCTTTCTTCTCTGTCTGCAGAATGTAGCTTCTTCGCTCTGTTAATATTATCGTCTTCTGACACCTTTCCTTCATTTCATAACCTTATTTTCTAGATACTTTTCTCCTGTATCCCACACCCTACTCGATACTGTGCCAGGTGGACCATCCTACGGATTATTCTTATGCCCCACACTCATTGCCCTTCTCGGTTTGTCTCCGCGTTCCTCAGTGGTAGAGCTCATCATCCCTCACCCATGGTCCTGCATTCTGCTCCTCCTGGTGTCTTCAGTTGTTGGCCTGCTATCTTGGATGAGAAACTCTTTTCTGGGATTTATTTTATAAATGTATTTCTTGAGCCCACGTTCATCAACAATGCACTGAGAAAAGAACAAAGCGATAGTTTACCGAAGGAGTGCTTCTTGAGAGGCCATTTAAGCTGGCTAAGATTGTCTGGCCCACATAATTCCAAAATATTTCTAAAGTTGGGGTCCTGATACCCCAAAGGCCCTGCCACCATGGCAAGCTTGCTTTTTAGGAGACATTTTCAACAGAAGGCGGGTACCCGACCGAAGGGCTCTCACAGGCACAGGGGGGCATTATTTCACGAGAGAAATGTTTGATAGAATGCATGATGCATAAGGCTGAGGGCCTTGACCTGGATTCCCTCCTTGAGCAGGAGTCCGTGAAGAGAGATGAACCAGGGTATACCTGTGTAATCTTACTGCCAGATTTTGGATACCTGGGAGTCTAGAAATACAGTCCTGTGGAAGACTGCAATGGCCGGCATGAATAGTCCATGCGCCACTCGCCTTTTTGGCCATTAGCGTGTCAGAGCTTTGAGGCAGAAAAAGCATGCATAAAGCATGCAACATAGTGCAGGTGGTGCACTGTAAATGCCAAGTTTGTCGTGTTCCCAGCATCCAGCCCAGTCAGGTGGGGCGTAGTGCCCTTTAGCAATAGGACCTTGGACTGGACCTCAAGTAACCCTGGGACGCGAGGTGGGCAGTAGTGTGGCATAAGTGTTAGTGATGCTTTGTGATAAAGTGTGCCCCTCACTCACCCCACATTTGTCAGCATATTGACTCTCTCCTCTTGGCTCAGTGCGGGCATGGCCCAAGAGTGCAGTAAGCGGGGAGAGATGTACCGTGTGACCCGTCATCTCATATATGTCTGAACGCACCCTGCCAGAAAGAAACCAGTCCCAGTCCAGTCCAAGAGGAGGAGCAAGAAGTCTGCTTCCGGGTAATGACATCTCTTGCAACTAGCTGACACATCGGTGTGTAGTATTGTCTGGGCAGAAACTTATATTTAAGGAGTCCCTGCCAGCTGTTTAGGGTAATCTCTTGTCAATGCTGAGCTGAATGTCCATTGTTCATGGTCCACTAGATCCCTACCCCTGTGGGTCCTGGATTTCTGACCACCTGCAAGAGTGTTTGAAGAGATGGTGCCAGAGGGAATCTCTGAAGGCGTCGGATGTGTACCTGCTTCGATACCATCATGAAGAAATTAACCGGTAATTTGCCTGCTGATGCCCCATGTGTAAGGCCAGATGATGCCAAGCCCAACGTGTGCAGACAAGAGTGTTGACATATGAAGCATGGATTTTACTTTGGCCGCATAGTCGTAAGATGCATGTCCGGGAGTTGCAATATGCATTTCCGCGATCAGATGAACGTATGGAGATGGATGAAGCCAGAATTTGGCATAGTGTGCCTGACCAGCAGAGAAATGTGGTTCAAAACAATCGGGGGCTGAAAAAGTAGTGTCCGTCTCCCATTCAGTTCAGGGTGTTTGCTTGCCCGTGCCGTTCTACTCATCCATGACCTCAGGTTTGTAAAGAAAGCACTTGGCACTGGAATTGGGACGTTAAAAAAGAAATACAGTAACTCACATAGGACCACCATCTGCATGAGTGATGTGCCCACCAGTGTCACCAGACGTGAGCTCCAGTGGTCCATCAGGTTCAAGAGCTTGCTAGTGGCCATGCCATAGTGATCTCCAAGTAGGATTTCCACAACTCAATGTATTTGCATTCCTGGATAATGAACTGAAGACTCAAGAAATAGATGAAGACCAGTTAACACATAGTCCACGGATGTCCTCAAAGCCGAAGATGTCTTCTATGGTCAGTGAGAGATTCAGGTCTGTTTCTTGTACATATAGAGATGTCTCCCGCATACAGGTAAAGTAATATCTGCTCTCTGTGAAAGTGCAACCCCAGAGAAAAGGAACTCCTGCCGCAGTCTAGCCAGAGACTTTGTGACTGAGGGAAAGAGCAGGTGTACCGTGGGCATCCCTGATGAGTTTCCAGCACTATCGCAATCTTATTGGAGATGGATCCACTGGTGTAAACTGTGGGGTTAGCATGAAAAAGTGCAATCCAGGCGATGAAGCACTAGTCTAGTCTGATCCTCTGTTTTTGTTTTTTTCGGAGTTTTATATAGCGCGAACTTGACCCAAAGGTATCGGGTATCAGAGCGCTTTACATGAGCACCAGTTGCTTTACACAAGGACAAATTCATTTTAGGCACCGGGAGATTAAGTGTTTGGCCCAGAATCACAGGATGTTGCGCGTCATTGCCGAGACTCGAACCCGGTTCCCCAGATTTGAGATCGACCGCCTTAGCCATTAGGTGAACTTGAAGCTCCACTGGAGGATGTCGAAAACCTTTTCTGTGCCCAGAAAGACAGACTTGACTGTCCCCAGTGGAAGCTGATGGAGCAGTAATGTGAACATGGACCAAAGTCTGTCTGATGTGGTGCTGCCTGCAACAAAACCCCCTTATTAAGGGTGGACTATACCAGGCACGAGAGGAATGAGCCTGTAAGCAATGATCTTCACCAGAGTTTTGTGTTAATTAGTGAGAGGGATCTGTATGACTGACAGCAGGTAACCATTTTACCCAGCTTCAGTAATGTAACAATCAGCAACTCAAAGGGGGAGGGGGTAAATGCCATTGATTCGTAACGCATCATGCATAGCAAGAAAGAGACCACTCGAACAATGTATTTGTTATAGAAAATGTCTGTAATCTTGTTATTTCCAGCTTCACATTCAAAACCACATCTAGACGAGTGCAGGGTTGGGCACAATCAGTGAATGCTGCAACGATACCCCCTGTGTTATAGGACTATACATTTTCCATATTCTTTCTCTACTTCCGCTACATTGGCAGAAGCACATGATGTTTCATCATTCTGGTGAGAAGTATTCCACGGCGATCACAGTCGCTGGGCACCCTAGCCACGGCATATTTGCCCAAGTCTTTCCGTGGTCCTCTGTGTCTCTGAATTCAAGAACTACTGTAGTGATTTATCAAAGTATTGATTTCCCAAGCCCCTGAAGCTTAACGTTGTCCCTCCAAATTGTGAAGAGTAGCCTTGGGGTCATCCAGTTGACAACTTATCGACATCATCGCCCCAGGGTGTTTAGACATGCAGATCCCACTAATGTATTCTTTGAAGGCATCCCAGTCCGAGCCGTGCCCGGGGACCAAGTCTGCATTGATTCGAAAGCACTCCAGGGTTGCAGCCTTCCTTCAGATCGAAACCCTGCAGCATGTAGGGCCTTTTAAGGGAAAGTGTCAATTCTGATATATGGAGAATGAGCTTGTAAATGCAAAGAAAGCACAACCAGTGAGTGAACATATTGGGTCTGGGGCAGCTGGCTAACCCTCTCTGTCCGTGTACAGATGTCCTGTGAGAGCACCCAAAAATCAATGTATGACATCATGGCACTGATGGACGAACAGAATGTGGATTCCTTGACTTCTAGAGATCAAGGACACCAGATGTCTGCCAGATCACGTTGATCCTTTACTTCTAACATCGCGTTAACCTTTGCAGATAGGACCCTAGGAGAGGTGTTAGACCTGTGCAGGAAGTGTTCAGACTGGTGTTCAAATCACCACCCTGCTGAGTGCCCGTGGACCAACGCGGGAGTATTCAGACATTAGGTTGTTGAAATATTGGGGCCACATGTCCACAGTATGGACTCGAGGGATCAGCATGAAGGATAATATCACGTGGAAAACATTTACCCTTTGGGTACCTAAACTTGTATTTTAAAGGTGCCTTCCCTTTACCTTTTTTTCTGTGCTTTATTTTTACCTTGTCACGTGCACTTTTCTTGTTGCCATTGTATTATATACCTCATCTAAGGTTTAATATTGGCGGTAGAGACTAATGACAAGGTAAAATCTGTAATGTATACTTCCACTGGGTCTGTTCTCAATAGCACAAAAAAACATAGTCCATAAGTTACAATGATTATTTGTTGCCCTCAAATGTTCGATTGATTGCACCTTTTTCATTCCAAATGTGTCCTTTCCACAATTTGCGTTAGTAGATGAGCCAGCACGTTTCATCCCAAATGGAACTTCTTCAGGGCAGTTACGTCTTTATTTTCCTCCGCATATTATATTTCAATCATTTCTTTGCAGTTGAATCAAACGTGAATATTTATTGAAAATGGATTCCTCGGATGGGTCAGTGTTCAAGTTATGTCCAAGAACAGGGTTCTGAAAAGGCTTCAGAGTGTAGAGCATGTGGAAATGCCATCGTTTTCCCACCTGACAAGTATACACATGCTCATTTACATGAAAACTGCCTGCACTGTATGTAGCCCTGCCTCAGTACACGTTCTCAGGCAATCACTGGAGCTCTCCATGTCCCAGCCAGGGAAGAGCGTACAAGGTCCTGCAGACCCATGTGCTTGCACGCCGCAAACCATGGCGACCCTAAGGTTTCTACAGAGATGCCCGCTTCTTCTTGACCCTCAGGCTCCTGGCAGTGTAGAAAAGAGATTGATTAAAGTGTTCACGATATATACTTCATAAAGTGTCCACCTCCAAGTCCGCCGCTCTAGACCAAGACTTAAAAAGAAGGGGTAGATATCAGAAGGGTTGTACTTTCAAGTTATTCTGGTCCACTACAACCTAGCATGGACTGCTTCCTAGAGATCTATCCTTCCATGGAAGTCCCTCTTGGTCCCTAAGTCCCTCACCAGCAGAATGGCAGGCCACTGAGCTTGGAAGGACGGGACCTCTAAACGAAAGCCAGCTCTGATCTTGAGCGTTGGTCACAGAGTCTTCCAGTACATTGGCATCACACCTGATATTCAGTTCTGTTGCAGTTGTTGTGCCTCTCTAAGATTATGTAAAAGCCACAGGGGTTCCAGGAGATAACGTAAATACGTATCACAAGATTACAATATAAATAGAACTGCCCACACGAAAATTCAAAACAATTTAGATTATTATTAAGTAATATGTTTCACAAAAAATATCACAATGCAATGTACAACCAGACAATTTGTGCTCAACATATTACACAGAACATACACATTCAAACAATGCACAGTGTTAACAAAAAGACAATTACTGGCAGAGGATCTTAAATTCAATTAATTAGTCCACACAGAATGGAACCTATTACAAACAATGTTCCTTTCCCCATTTGCCAATAATGCGTCAACGGCGTATCGACCCTAATAATTTACTGGGTCATCATCAGGACAGAATTGGTTTTAAGCAGAAAGAACAGAAATGTTATTGACCAGTGAACAAAACACAAAGTCAACAATTTGGCGTCTCAATGGAATCTTTCCTGCAAACCGGGATTGAATCATGTTTTAGTGTATATTGTAATCATGTGATATGAATTTACGTTATCTCTTGGAACCTCTGTGGCTTTTACATGTTTTGACTACCCCTGGTTCTGGGTCAGTACGGCTGCCCCTGTTTGGGCTAACCCTCGCCAAGATAATGAGGCCTTCTCCTCCCTACCCCAGTTCACTGAAGCCTGAGACATCCTAGAATCCCGGATGAGTGAAAACATATGGCATGATGCCGCACAAGACTGTATGAAGCCTGACATGGCAAGGAGGCATCGGCGGCTTCGCCCCACTGGGTCAGAGCTAACCCTGGGCGTAGTTCACCGAGTTTTGCTACGCGGAACTCCGCCAAGTGACAAAAAAAACTCTGCGGAGTTCCGCAAGTGGCGGAGTGCAGTGCAAACTGCTGTTCGTGCTGGTTTTCCTGCCGCTCGGGTAGAAATTCTACCCGAGCTGCAGCTCGCGCTCGCGAACTTACCGTGCGCGAGCGGGGAAAAAACTCCGGTGCACTACGCGAAGCGGAGTTTTCTGCACTCCGCGAGCTCCGCAGAGCGCGGCGTGCAGAAATCTCCGCAAACGGAGCGAAGTTCACCACCCAGGCCTAGTCAGAGCAGCAGCTGACAAATAAAATGATAATTTATTATTGTATGATTTTGCAGCTGCTGGTTGAGCCAGTGTGTGCAAGGAGGAGCGGGCTGGGCCACGGAATGGTAAGGAGGGAGGGTGGGGGGTGTTTGGTGCTCTTTTAAGTGAGCATGTCAAACTGACATGCGCACTTAACCCAGTTGTATTGCACAGCCAAGTTGGAGAAACAGCACAGACTCCCTGTGCCTGAACGAGCATTAAACCAGCTCTCTCAGGCCAATACCCACGCTGCTCTCATGCCTGAGAGCAGTGCAGGGATTAGATGGGGAGTCCGTGATGCTGTCCCAGGGACTGCTGGAATCAGGAACTGGATGCGGAGGAGCGCGAGGCGGCCGGCAGCACAAGGTAAGTCCTATTTTTCTTTTATTACACCCCCCCCGCTGCGCACTCCCCTCCCTAGCTCCCCAGGGCCCCCTGCAACTGCCCCACCACTCTTTATCTTGGTTGGCCGCCATTGCAAGGAGGGTCAACTTCTACCCCCATGGTGCCCCTCCCTCGCTTCGAGAGGGCATCTTTGACCTATTCAAGATAAGGGCACCACATCTAAGCACCATGAAGAAAGGAGAGAAGGAAGTCACACAACACCAGTAAACATCCCAAACCTGACGAATGCACCTGCTCTAAAAAAAGAGATGAAGAGCCATGCCATGCTCTTTGAGCCAGTTTGACCAAGCCCAAAGATTGCGAGTGTAACTGACTTGTACTATTGACTCTGAGTACATGAATCAGTCCATGGCAGGCCACTGATGGACAGTGACGGTCTAGCAGAAGAACCAGGGATAAACCAAATGCACGTGCACAAGAGCCTCTACCCCTGGCTTCCCACAGCAGCTGCCCAGACACCGTCCCTGCCTGTCTAACGCAGCATGGCATGCATGACACGAAGAATCACTGATGCTTTGCAAGATCTGTAGATGTTCACCATCACCAGCAACCATCCAGTAACACACAACTATCAGTCCAGTGGAGAGAAGACATAATGCACTAAAGAAGAATAACTGCAGATCCAAAAGCAACCCCTTGACCACCAGGAAATTAAAAGTTGAAGTTACAACTGTTCCTGTTAAAGTTTCCAAGAGTTCCTCCTCACTTCCTGCTTCACTGCATGGGTGTGATCCAGCCAAATGGACTGGTCATCCACTAGGAACTGATCCAGACATCCATCTCATATAGGAAGATCTGAACTGGTGACCGTAGCGTCTTACCTGTTCATCCCCAGAAGGCATCAATGCTACCACCTGTAAAGTGACTCGCCATCGTCAAGGGTCCAAAGAGTATCACGCCAAATGTCAAAAAGCATCTTCTACACTCCAGAGCGACAGCTAGAGTATCAACGTCCACTCTGACCTCAATGGTGTCCTGATCCAGTCTTCAGCACATCCTTGACTATAATCCATCGGTTTGGCAAGTGCTTTGAAAGTGGCTCGTTAGCAGCTGTGCAGTGTCCCACGTGCGGCTCACACGTAGCCCCACAAGCCCATATGCAGTCCTGTGCTAATTCGTGTAAGGCACCTCCACACCCGGGAGATGGACTCTGCACTGCTCCACTGAAGGATGCCAGATTCAGAGGTGCTTCTGAGGAAGACATCAGAAAATCTATGACAAGTTTCGAGGTCCCATGAAAGGCAGTCTTCAGAGAGTCGAGCAACACAAGCAGTGGAACGCAAACTTCACAAAGGACTCCAGCAATGGTCTTTACCTGATGCACTGTTGGAACTTTTGGACAATAGCAACAAACTTTCAAAGGCATCAGCAAGGTGGACCGACTCCAAGCATCAATGTCTGTGCCCTGGATCACCAGCAAGTTAATTAATGATCTTGAGCGACGACGTCATGTTGCAGCTGGCATCATTCGTTCGGCGTCCACCGCTGTCCTGCTGTTTAACTCTGAGACACCTAGAGTTATAGTGGCATGCTGTTTGTTTATTTTGTTTTACCTACTGGACTATCTAACCTTACATTTGTTTTTGGGGGAATGTAGTGTTGATAAGGACTAGTCACTGTAGAGCCCCCTCCCCAAGAGGGCTCCCTCGTACACATGCCCACACCCATCCCTCACAGGCATCACCAGTTGAGTGACCGTGACTCCAGTTTACCTCCCAACATGGCGCCTGTGCGTTTTCTTGCAGTGCAGGCCTGCGCCACACCGGCACTCCAGTCGCCATGTTGGGTGAGGCATTGCCATATGCTAAAGAACAGCTTGTGAGTCAATCTGCCAGAAGGGATAAAACTCAGCCCTCTGCTTGCAAGTGGCGCCGGCCAGTGTGGTGGCTTCACACACCATCTATGTCAATCTGTCAGAACATTTAAAAATGGTCTTGAGATACAGTGCGCTTTTTGGCATTAACGTGCCGGTCACGTCTCCAGTTAATTCTTGTATCAAAGGCATTTCTGCAGCGTATATGGTAAATGGTTGTCACAGTACAGCCTGAAGGGAAGGAAAGCCACATCCAATAGAGAACATGTCCACACCCTCAGCGATGGCTCATTAATGTCTGCTGTGCCTAGGGGTGTGAGACATCATTCTAGCCGCTAAGGTTTGCCACGGTGACGAACTCTACAGCTTCACAAAGTTGTGAAGCTCTTGGCACTTCTCCAAAACCACGCCTTTGAGCCTGCAAGTTTCTGCACAGCACTGTGGTTTTAAGTTTACCACAAACACTGTTTTGTGAGAAAGTTCTACCTCTAAAGGTGGTGTTTCAGATGATCTAACCGTAAATCTGGTTTTACAATATTTTTCTCCCACGGATTGTTTTTTTAGTTTGCAACCTTGAAGGTTCTCAATTTTTTTGGGGGGCAAAAAAATCATGAAGCTTGCAAACTAAGACCATTGCAACTTCACACGTCCCCAAAAGTAACAACAATAACCTGGAAAAACGAGATCCTCGACAAAGTTCAAGCAAACAAAAAACATTCAAAATCTCATGGCCTCTGAATCTCGTATGCTCTTCTTCCAGTTACTTTTCATACGCGTACTACGAGTGTTTGTTATGCGTCTCTCCATCTTGGAGCTGGAAACCGTGATTTGGGAAATGTTGCTACAGAATGTATGAATCTTCATCACAGGTTTTGTGCATTAATCAAACATTTGTGCACCCAATTCAGATGTTACACTTGGCAACTCTAAATATGACTGGTTCACTGAGCTTGCAGCCTTGAATAAAACCAGTTTGATTGGTTGATTGACTTGGTCGTCTTGCAGGGAGCTACATTAATTGGCTTGCAACGCGGTAATGCTTTTTATAGGCAGCATCCTTCAACAGAAAGTGAAACTTTGGAGTAAAGTTGAACAAATTCTCCATCAGTAGGGGGTGTAACTGCACCAAGGAAGAAATGTGCCCCCTCATGTTCTTGAGGACCAGCAGTAGGCATATGAGGTCCTCGCATGGTTTCCAGAGGCATTATATAGAATATCGCTATCGAGCAAGGACCCATGTGCGCCACTTGAACGCACACATTACAGGGAGCAACTATTGGTCCTAAGATTTTCGTTGAAGTGTTGTTTGCAAAGTTTGGTGATTTTTTTTTAAAGTAAAAAGGTGCTGTCATATTTTAGATGTTTTTGAAATTTATGGAAAGTAGAACTATGATTCTGATCAGGGAATATTGAGTGGACTTTTAGATGAATGTATGTTCTGAAATGTACACAGTGAGAGTGGTTTACCTGAAACTAATCAATGATAGCACATACAAGTGGGTGCGCATGCAAAGGGAGCGGAGGGGGTCAAAGGCCGTTGGGAAGCTAATGGACCATGCCATGGGTAGACCGTAAAGGATGCTGAGGACTTGCGTGATGTGGTTGTGTAGGCATTCAAATTATACAGTGATACAATTTGGACTCTTATAGTCTCCAAAGTAAGGGGAGCGGGGCACCTAGGCAGAGTCCATTAGTGTAGTTTGGGCAGCACATGACAAGGCTGGCTGTATCCTATAGTTTCTGTGGGAAAACATGATGTGTGTGTGTATATGCATCAAAAGGCCTGCTTGATGTACAAAGCTCTTTCTGTAATTTGATTGGTTAAGGGATGAATGGCAGGATGGAGTCAATCACTTCCAGATTTAATTCTGCTGTCAGTATCACCTGTGACAGGCTGAATTCCTGTAATTCCACATGCCACAGGTTAGGATCTCCTTGTTGGAGGAGTTCAGTTTCAGATGGTTCCTCAGCATCCATTGGTCGAAGACTCTGAAACCTTGTTGTAGTCCTGAGGCTTAGTTCCTGCAGGTTCTCTGACGTCTCGATGATCCGAGGGTTGTTGCTATAGCTGTAGCAGGTGAGGTTGAAGGCCTTCATGAGGTCCAGCTTCAAGTGGAGATGGTGCTTGAATAATTAGGGTGTAGTAATTAAATAAAAGTGCAAATTGTGGTAGAAAGATATTTTGGTAAGACTGAGATTTTGAAAGTCTATATGTTGGATTCCGATGGTGTGGTCCAGTGGTTTTTAACCTGTGTTCCAGGGACGCCTGGGGTCTGCAAAGCAAAATGTAAAATTGGAAATTTTAAAACATTCTGTAAATGTGAAGGAATTTGAAATTGGAGGCTAAAAATTAAGTTACGGTCCTGAGATTGATTTGTTTGAGCAGTACATTAGACTGAATATAGTATTGTTTGTGAATTAAAAAATGGTTCATCATTTGTGTTATTTTTTGATGAGTGCTTGTTTCTGTATTTTTTGTGTATTGTTTTGCGGTTCAAATCATCGAAAATGCTTAGTTCGGGTCCCTGGCTTCCAGTAATGTTTTAGTGGTGGTCAATGGATTATATTAATGATTTAGTGGGGGTCCCTGGGGTTCCAGTAATGTCTCACTGGGGTGGGGGGGTCCACATAACTCTGAATGTAATTGGTCCAGCCTTGTAGACCCATTTAATAAGCAGCATGTAGCGTTTCCCCAGCCCTGGAGCATGCAGATAGATTACACCACACAGGAGCTACAGTTAAACATGCCTTTATTCCTCAGCATACAGTCACAAACTACCTATTATCTAATACTCAAGCATTAAACACACCCTAACACCTCCCCGCATATGACGTAGTTCCTGTGTAGAATCTGCCCCAGATTCCCGAGGGTCCTGATGCTCAGAGCATCAATATGCTACATCTCCCCCTTTGTTAAATAACAAGTAGTGAACATTACGAAAATCCCATCTCTTCAATCAGTTGGCGAGGTGATCGCACTTGTTAGCCGGAGCGGGTGATCCGAGTTGATCGAGGTTCACCCTGATCAGATGTTTGGGGCATAGGCTCAGGTGTTGAAGCTGGACTTGCTGGCAGGGCAGCCTCACTCCTTATTTCAGGACTCAACAAGTGTCACGTTGAGTGTTTGAAATGTGATGTGTCCCGAGTGATGGATTGTCCGGGAAGATGTGCTGTTATCATGCGTCCCATGTGCACCACAACCTGTAGAGGATCAGCGGCAAAAGGAGTGTCCGTTTTTCATCTTCCTTTCTGCTTGACCAAAACTCCATCCCCTTTGTCAAATACTGTCTTCTGGGCATGACACTGCTGATTGGCAAATGTTTTAATTTTCTTTTTTACAAAGTCACATCGTTGTCTCGAACTAGATCAGTATTCACCAGTCGACCCGAAGTTCATTGAGGTAGTTTCGTTTTGATGGCTCTCCCAAAGAGCAAGGTGGCGGGGCTCTCACCAGTTGTGGAGTGAGGGGTTGATTCATAGGCCCGGGGGGCCTGGCTTGGTTAAGATCAATTCCTTCCATGGACGCTTGCTGGATGACTCTCTTGAGGGCCCATGAATCGTTCAACTTCACTATTGGCTTGGGGCCAGGGAGGTGTACTCTTTTGGTGTTTAACATTGAGTCGGACAAGAAACTCTCTGAACTCTTTGCTATTGAAGGGTGGGCCATTGTCAGATTTGAGGATTTCAGAAACGCCCCATGTTGCAAAGATGTCATCAAGCCGCTTTATGACCTTGTCTTGGGTAGTTGAAGACAGGTCTTCCACCAAAGGAAAATGTGAATTTTTATCGATGACTACAATGAGATTGTCTCAATTTCCTAAAGGTCCAAAAAGATCAACTGCAACTCTCTCCCAGGCTTGAGCAGGAGGGTCAAGCATGGTCACTGGGTGTTGCGTTGCCTGAGGAGGCAAGCAATTGCAAATGGGCACTTTCTCACCTTGCTCATCTAGTCGAGGGAACCACACTCGCTCTCGTAGGACTCTTTTGGTGGCTGCGATGCCACGGTGCCCTTCATGGACCAGCTTGATAACGCACTGTCTTAAGCTTTTAGGTATGACGATTCTCGAGCCTCTCAGTATTACCCCTTCTTGGGTAATGGCTAACACATCCTGCACATTTTTGCACTTTTGGAATTCAACATCATCAGCAAGAGGCCGGGTACTTCTCCTCCATGATTGCGCAGCAATAAGTTCTCTAACAATGATCGTGTCTTTGCCAGCATTAGTGGCAGCAATGAGCCGCTGGTGTACTGGACCTCATGATACAGTTGAGATTTGCTTCAGCTGTCTTGGATGTTGAACTGTGGCGATGTAGCGGCACTCGTGAAAGGTAATCTGCTGGGTTTTGATCCTTCCCCGGTTTGTACACAATCTCATAGTCGTATTCTTGCCTTCTTAACCCCCACCTCTCGATGCCAGGGGGCATCTTGGCCTTCAGGTTCCCAAAAACTGTGAGTAACGCCTGTTGATCTGTGATGACAGTGAATCGTTTTCTGTAGAGGAATTCATGAAAATGTTCGCAGGCCCACACCACAGCCAGACTCTCCTTCTCCAGCTGGGAGTAGGCACGTTGTGTTTCAGACAAGCTCGAACTGGCATAGGCCACAATGTGTCTCTGAGCATTGCGTTATGATCATTTTCATAGTGCATATCACAAACTTTTACCAGCTAGACAATGTAAGAGAGATGACCAGTTAGTGGCTGAACTGCATAGTGTGAAACCAGATAATGTGGGATTGATCCTGGCTTTCCCTGCTTGTCCACATTGTGTAATCCTAGGCAAATATTTTATGTCACCGACCCTCCGTTTTCATTATTACACGAGGGTGCGTGAGCTCCCTGTTAATTTGTTTTCTCGCTCACCTCTGTTATGTCTGCCTTTGTGCCAGGTCAAGTGCAGGAAGCCTCTCTTTCCTGCCATTGAAAGCTATGACCCCCTTCGGTATTTTCATTACATTTGTACACAGGATGCGTTGACAGACTAATGGCACCGTTTTTTGTTGAACTTTCCTCACTGCACGTTTCATGATGTGGAACACAAGGTGAGCGGTCACCGACACACGTTTGTGTTGCTCGTTTAGGAAAAACAAAATCACGGAACAACCAGAAGATTTGCCAAGATTTCGTCTTTCGGTTTGCGTGTAAAATAATAGTGGAAGTGCGCCTGCGTCATTCTTGACTGAACCCACTGGAGAAATGTGGATGTGGCCAAATTCAACAAAGTGGGGCAGGAAGAGGGTTTCATCCTTCTGTGGGGGCAGTTTACCTGAATATACACAGAGAAAGATAGAGACAGAACCGGCTTTCCACAATGGTACTTGCTGTTTTTCCTGAAAGGACAGAATCTGTAAAAGGTCTTCAAGACTTGTGTAGAGTGCCAGGCTCCAGTCAACCAGGTGTAACCGCTCGGGGAACCTGCCCCCCTCATTCCCCACCTCAGGCCTGGCTCGCCTTCACAGGCCCATGGAATCTGAACACACATGGGTGTGCCTGGTCTGAGTCAAACCAGTGGCAGCTGGTGAACTTGGAAAGTGGTAGGGCGAAAGTACATGTCTTAGATCCAATTTAGTAAGTGAAGTCCCATGTCCTTGAAAGGGATTAATAGGGTCTTCCTTCTAGGAACTTTGAAAACAGCCTGGGCCTGGAAATATTTTTGAATTGGTAAAACACTTTTTACACTAGCTGTGCAGCCATAGGCTAACTTTTTGAGTTGGTAAACCAAGCTTTGCACTAGCAGTGCATCCCAGGGATGATGATTTGAGTTGTTAAAACTCTCTGTCCCAGCAGTGTAGCCCTAGGGTGCCTTTTAGAACAACAGAAGCGCACACAATTTTTTCTAGGGTATTTCAATAGTGAAAGGATGTTTTTAAAAGGTTTCACATGTAATTACAGTTGTTTTATTTTAAGTGGGCATTATAGTTCTTTAGTGCACAAGCTGGGTCTGGTAGCTTGGTGGACTATGCTCAAGCAAGACAATCTGTTGATTCTGCCTTTCCTTCTTTAAAAAAAACAAGCAAAAGAAACAAATGCTATGATTCATGAAAAGCTTCAGTGATTCATTTCAGACAAATGACGTACAAGTCACACATACAGGCGCGTTACATAGGAGTGTACAACCTGGCTGAAAGATTGAAATAGTAACAGGTCGAATCAAAGACAATAGAGGGAACAATGTTTTGGTTTCTTCTATTCAAGTAGAAATGTGATTGATGGTCTGGGAGGCAACACCCCAATTTTGAAAAGTTACATACTGATTCCAGCCTCCACAGTCCATTACTGAATCACCCCCATCTTTAGGAGATATTTTAGAACAACTGAAGCGCACACAATTTTTTCTAGGGTATTTCAGTAGTGAAAGGATGTTTTTAAAAGGTTTCACATGTAATTACAGTTTTTTTCTTTTAAGTGGGCATTATAGTTCTTTAGTGCACAAGCTGGGTCTGGTAGCTTGGTGGACTATGCTCAAGCAAGACAAATCTGTTGATTCTGCCTTATCAACTCAGCCTTTCATCTTGCAAAGGTCGATTATCCTTAAACCAGGTAACAAAAACATGTTACCATTCAATAGGCTGAGAGGCCCAAGTGGGCAACCGTTATGACCTACAAATACTTATGTTATAGCAACTCTTTTTACCAAGTAATAACACCTGGGTATTTTCCCCTCGTTTATATTTGTAGTAATTTTGTTGTTACCATTTTTATAATGCACAATTTGTCACTGGCTTGGCATCACTGCCCTTTCCTGTATGTGATTTGTAACAAGTATTCTAAAAGTACGTAACTCTAGGGCCATTAGGTCAGATATGTATACAAATTTCAATGGAAGTCTATTTTTGAACATCTTATCCCAGCCTGAATGTTGCTTTTTAATATTCTTTTTTTATACTATTTAATTTAGGGTTTTTGGCAGAGAGTGTAAACACCGAAGGGTTCATGGCACTGACAAATCTGTGAATATACTGCACTGACAAAGTGTTTTCTGTTTCTTGCTGAAATAGAGGTGAGAAGGGATGGTGCAGCGGTGACAGGAGGAATAGGGAAGCGCCACTAAAGTGAACAAAAGTCTGCTTGGAAAGGGCACATTATGTTGGATTTTGTAAATATTGAATAAAAGCCCTCACAAAAAAAATTACATTGAACTGTACTCCTGTTTCTTGTCCGTGCAAAATAAACTGCCTCTCCGTGTTCATTAGCAGGCATGGAACTTGAAGCAGAGCATTTGCCTGGAATCACACAATTTAGGCAAGTGGAGTGCAGGAATTAAAATCGGTGTCTTCCGATTTGAAAGTCTGCGTATGTCCACGAGTAGTTATTGGTGCATGGTAACAATGAAAACATGATTTGAGGGAGAGAATGCTATGAGTGAAACATCAAAAGGCACCTGCAGCAGTTACAGGGAACGTTATGCACTGGAGATCCGATGCTTTTAGTATATACAGCCAACAAGTGTCTCGTTTTGTTTACCTTTAGTGCTTGCCGGAACTCCACGGCTATGGAGGTATCTGGCAGGCTGAGCTGTGTGCTCCTATCCAACTGCAAGTGGGTCTGTTGAACTCCAGATCGGAAGTCAGTGTAGGACTGGGTCTGAACCTGCGTCTCCCCGCTCCAACCTGTCTTCCTATAGGGTGCTTGGCTAGCGGGCTGAAGTGCCTCTCCGCCCGAGCGGGCATTCTTCAGACATGCTGCGCTGATTTGGGCATGCGCAGTATGCTTATGGCTTGCAAATGTTTGAAGGGATCTGAGATGTAAAGCGCCCCTCAAACATGCGCAGTCCCCAGAACTCTGCTAATAGTACTTTCCTTTTTACTGCTGACATGCGCACTTAGCCCTGACAGCACACAGACAACAGAAATGAAAGCATTCATACGGACAGGTGTGTTAGTTTGTCTGTTTTCATTTCTGCTGCCGTGTGTGCAAAAAGCAACTTCTTCATGTTTTTCTGATTGTTAGTGGGGCTGCGCTCTAGCGCCCTCTATGGGCCAGCCGCCCCTGGCTATTGACATTGTAAATTACAATGTCTTTTATTTGTGTGTTTAAAAAACCTGCAATAATAAAAGGCATTGTCATTTACAGTACCGACAGGTCAAAGTTTCTAAATTGCGAGACCTATTGCATTGCAAATGCTTGTTGTTTACAAGCGCCCCATGCTGCGCATTCACGTTAATGGTGGCAAAGCCCCTTTATTTAGATGAGCAGTGTCTAAAGAAAGGTCTGTGGCTGCTATTAAAGTGAAAGCATGGTATGGGGCGTTTTTACCAAAAAAAGCGCCCTGTGAAAGTGCGCACAGTGCGCTGAATGTTGCAGGAAAGCATGTCATGCCTGCAGTAGGAGAAACGCATTAAAGAAAATAGTGCTTCTAGACTAAATAAGAGGTACGGTGTAACAACCGAAGTAAAAGGGCCAGTCCTCATAGGAGGTTACAAATGAAGACAAGGCGGTACTAAGGAGAGACTAACAAGCCTATTAACGAATCAGAAGCCAGCATTTATGAAGGACAATGAGACAAGCCAATGACAAATATGGGCGGAGAGTGGGCGGGGATTCAAGTCCATCCTCCAATACAGCATGCCTCGCAGAGCAGCGCATGCGCTGGCCAGGCTTGACCTAAAAACAATAGCTTTGATGGATGAGACCCATAGGCTATGGCAATGCTTGTTTGGTATGTTTTTTTATACAAATTGCATTTTTTTGTACTTATCTCTCCAAGATTGGCATTTGCCATCTCTGTTCAGTAAATAGTAAAAGAAAAAATTGCATGCTGTATTCACGCACGTGTGGTTAATTATGCAAGAGTATATGCAGACCTGCCAACTCACACAGTGCCCGACACACACGATATCGACTCCCATCACACAGTCACCCGTTGAGGAGCAAATATCACTCAGTGGCAGGAAAAATAAGTTGAAAAACACTGTAAATAGTGGATTTCCAGCTTGTTTTCCAAGGTTTTGAACTGCCAACGTCCCTTAAGGGGTGCAAAAACACCCCAGGACCTTGACATCAGCCTCAGCAACTATTTTTTTTTGTCTTTGGTGGAGGGGCTTTGAGGGCAGGGTATAGGGGCACAAGTTCCTTATAGGTAGGGCTCCTGTTTTATGGTATTTATTTTTTCAACATTTCCGTCTATATTTATCCATATTTATTTTTATTTTGTGTTTTATGTATAAAATCTAAAATCTAAATCCGTATTTGTAAAGCACGAACTACTCACCCTTACGGGTCTCAAGGCGCTGGTGGCCGTCGTGGAAATTAAGTGAGCTATTGCCCAGAGTCACATGGTGCTGAGCTGAGCTGCCGCCGGAGC
Organism: Calotriton arnoldi; assembly: GCA_963921515.1. Taxonomy (NCBI): domain Eukaryota; kingdom Metazoa; phylum Chordata; class Amphibia; order Caudata; family Salamandridae; genus Calotriton; species Calotriton arnoldi. The sequence goes on along the minus strand of CAWUFW010001065.1, from coordinate 618,858 downwards.
CAGGGATCGAACCGTGAGCCCTGTGCTCCGAAGTCAGCTGCCCTGGCCGCTGCACCACACCTCTCCACATAAATGAAGCTGCAATGGGTATTTTTCCAATTTTATTTGAATGTCCAAATGTCTTTCAGCAGTATACAGTGCAATAGCGTTATCTGAAAACACTTGCATTGTAGGATAGCATAAATAAATGTAGATCTGCACTTAATTAAGGTTAATCAGGAAATCTATTGTCTTTTTTCATCTCCCCTACCTCTCAATCTGTACACCTACTGACCTAGCACTCATTACTGACAGTAGAAAAAATCATCCAAAGAAGACCTCTTTTCCAAATGTTTCTGTATTTAAAAATAAATACAGACCGGAAAATAAATTGTTTTCTGTCTGTATTCATCTGTAAAAATCAGTAAAAACTGAAAACTGGGAGTCCTACTGATAGGTTCTTCGCTGCACAAGACTCTGGCCATCACAGGCCCCGCCCCCCTCCTCACACGGTGAGATTTTTGTTTAAGTTTGCAGGTATGTATACGTCTTTTTACTGGTCCCTTCCATCATTACACAAATGTACACATACGTAATGATGATGCATATGCACACTTGTGTTTGAATTGGGAAAAGAAGTGGTCTCCTGCAACAAAATGACTTGCCAAAAGCAGGGATAATAACAATAAGTTTCAAAAGGTAACTTAAGCAAGTAGATTAAAAAATCTAATTGAGGGCACAAAAAAATGACACAGCAAAAAAAATGTATTGATAGCAAAAATTAGAAAATCTTTTTTAATCAATGAAGAACAGTATTGCTGTGTTTATAAGCTCAATAAAAATATGTACATAATATAAATGACCTACATTGCAAATCAACAAACATACTCGCTCATGCATACATGCATCCATTCCTCATCCTTCTAATTATCAATATATAGTGAAAATACACAATATTTAATTGTCCTTAGGACAAAATGGAGCAGAAAGTATTTCAATGTATTGATATTGACACAATCAAGAGGGACTGGGGGCTTTATGTGAGGTCCAACGTAATTACCCCGGTTGATACTAAGCACAAAAGAATACGAGGTTCCTCAATCAAAAACAAAAAGGATCTAAATAGATTCTGTTGGATTTGTAGGAGTGGAGTGACAAGTGCAGGTGGAGTACCAAAGGGGGATTCCTCCTTTTGGAACTAGGGCCCTCACACACCCAGCAAGCTAGGTGTCATGCTTCATCATTTGGGCCTGCTCCTCGTCGGGTCGGCGCTGCAATACCCGACGGGCTCCCGTGACGGGGCTCTTTAACGGAGTTCTTTTGTTCCGGCCGTATGGGTGTTGTGCAAGTGAGGGGCCAGGTGGGTGTAGATGTGAAAGGAATTTAAAACAGATACAGGAATCCTTTGAACAATTTTATTCTGGTAGGTTCCCTGTTCTGGTTAAAATTATAGGAGTGGGCGATAAGTAAGCTTAAAATGAAGCTGAGAACGCTCACCTCCTAGGTGGTTGACATGTTTCACGCCTAATCAGTCAAAGGGATCTGCCGGCGATTCATCAGGACCTAAATATGCAAGCTATCTACACATGTGGTGTGGTGTAACCTACCTACCACTTGGTGATGTAGTACCGATTGAGTTTGTGTACTAGATAAAACAACCTATCTAGTATAGTATATGGCTTCATCAGCAGCAGTAGACTAAAGACATCAGAACTGCGATATCAGCTTCTCATAGAAGCGCCGCGTAGCACCTACCCCGTTCCGCTGCTCCTACAAATCCAACAGAATCTATTTAGATCCTTTTTGTTTTTGATTGAGGAACCTCGTATTCTTTAATGTATTGATATTGACAAATAGTCTAGATTGTTGTGGCCAAGAGACAGAAATAGAAAAGGTTAGGATGTTCTACGCGCGTTTCGGCATGTTGCCTTCATCAGGAAGCCACAGGATTAATCGAAGTAATGTAATGCAAGATACGACCTGTAGAAGTGGGTGACGAAAAATGTTCCACATGTGACCATTGGTTACTGGTATCTCCTATGGACCGTTGTAGAATCTGGGGTCAAGGGAACGGTGGGTTGCATTAACTGTCCATCTTGGGGATATATATATATAGGGAGTCGAGTTATGGCAAGTCCATAGATTTAACGCACATACGTATTCAAAATACGAGGGCTGTGCCTGGATATAAAAACTGCATCTTATGTCCTGCGCATAGGCGCTGAAACGCTGTCTCGTGATGCGACATAAATGCACCCATACGTAATGATAATGCATACGCACACTTGTTTTATCACTTTTTTTCTGATGCTGAGCATTCCCAAAAAGCATTTTTTTTCTCTCCTTGCTGACGCTGAACAACATCAGCAAACAAATTGACAAGCCAATAGATCCATACTGGCAGTCATAGTGAGAGCTGTTGGCTTTGCCAATGCTTGCATAAATTAACCCTTGGCTAAAGGTTGTTCCAAATTTGTAGCTAAAAGAATTGATGAACAGGGCAGCGAAGTAATTTCTCTTCGGATCAGGCGGGATGGTCAAGTGGGGGGAGGTAGAAGGTTAATTCTGGGCCCCTGGGGGCCACAGGGCTTGAAACCGACAAACCCAAGGTTCGATTTTACACAGAAGCAGTGGTCCGTGGCTTGTCCTGCGTGACCTCGGGCGACTGTGAATTACTTCGTACTTGTCTAGTTGTCATATGCGGGGGGAAAGGTCACACGTTAAATAAATAAACCACAGTGCCTTTGCCCCGAATGTGAATGGTTTAACGGCTGCAGTAATTGGTCTCTGTGTGTCCATCACACTGATTAGTGAGGGCAGAATGGCCCTGTCCATTTCACTTGCACCAACGTGTTCGCATTTTTCTCCTCTCTTCCGTGGATTTCTTTTAATCTAGCGCTTAATGCTGCGCTCAGTCTGTTTCTAAGCTCCCCTGAACCTGACCGTTATGAGTATTCAAAAAATATGTACGGATGCCAGTCGTTCACTCCTTTACATGAGTTGACTAGATTTGCACATGTTGCCAATGCACAAACAGCAACAGAAGTACTTTTGGCAGTTTACACAAGTCCTATATTTTCAGGCATACATCTTGCTCGGCACACGTTGCGTTTAATTGTTTACATGTGCGGAACATGTTCAAACTTTATTAGTTTCAACCAGGAAAGTCCTTTACTCCAGCTTTTTGCAGGAGTATATTTGTGTGAATCATGTCCTGGATGGGGAACGGCCTGCAGCCTGTGAATAGCCACAGGTGTGACTTGTGTGTCTACCTCACACCGTGTTGTGCCTGGCCACGCCCTTGAAATCCACACCTTGTGTATTTGGAAAATGCAGCATGCACCTATCCTTTGGAGCAATGGCGTGCGTTGTGTAATGGGGGATGTTTGATGACAATACTGGATCATGCACATCAAGGGGCGTTACACATCTGAATTACAGAATTAAATTACATCTCACATATATAAAATTACTTAACCGTATCCATATTTACAGTCTTAGTCTCAAAGAAATTTAGTAAATTGTCCAGAATCACACATTTATTAGTCAAGCGTTGCAGCTGAGATTGCAACCTAGGTTCCAAGGTTCTAAAGTCGACCTCTAGCCGCTATACCACGTGTACATCCTTTCCCCTTTCATCACATCTGTGGCTAAAACACTTGGTTGTCCCGTTTGTAATTACGATCTCCACACGGATTGTTCTCTGCATTCCAAACAACTGATGGGATTTTTGCACTTAAAAGTTCTCATACTTTCACAAAAACCTTGTGAGCGAGGCCCAAGAACACACATTGGCCAGTCTCTGTAGCCAGGTCTGGAATCTGGATTAGAAAGTAGACGGTTTAGCCACTGCACCCGCATTTCTCCCCTCTCCTTTTATTCCTCTCGTCCCCTCTGCTCCGCTTTAATTCCTTCTCTACTAGCTCTCGCTTCCGTTTCTTAATTTTCGGTTCATTCTTTTACATCTCTTGAATTTTTCTTCTCCCCTCCTGTCGGTCCTTTCTTCTAGCAATTCATTCCCTTCCATTCCTCCTCTCCTCCTTCAATTCCCCCTTTGTCTTTTATTTCGTGCTTGCCATCTTACCACCTCCCATTTCTTCCTGGCCTCCCTTCCTCACCCTTCTCTTTTTTGTTCCTCTTTTCTCTTCAGTTCCTTACACCCCCTCCTCTTTGGAGAGGACGCTCACACCAGGAGCGGTCGTTACTCCTCGCCTTAAGGCATGTCTTGCCACGTGCAGAGATTCATCACTGTTAATTCATCAGCCGCACACATATGCACGTATGAAGAAGGCTCCAACAGGCTCAGCCTTTCATCCTTTCAAGGTCTCTACCACGCACCGTTATGTCCTCCAGGTGTATTATGTCAAGGAGCCATACCTTGCCTGAACCTGGCCTCTAATAAGCTCTCGGCTTCAGTTTTGTTTCCACATGAACCCTCCACTGGCAGCAGAAGGGGTTCTTCCCTGGTGCCTTTCGTCCTAGACTGATGGGGGAGGGAGGCTTCGGACCTGTGGGGAACGGTTGGTACCAGTAGGTCTGAGTGGTCTGGTGGGTAGGTTGGGTCCTGAGCCAGGCAGTAGAGTACCCCAGTTTGAGGATTGAGAAGGTTCGCTACCCATGGCTACATTGTGTTGGTATTTACATAGCGCTGTCAGTACCCTTTGTGAGGCCTAAAGCACTTTTTCGATTGTTGAATAAGTAACTACTTTGACTGTATATAGTACATAGTGCTTTAGGGAAGTCTTGTTGAGAGGGCTTCAATGTGTTGTATTTAATCCTTGTTTATGTTGCTTTAGTGCAGTCAGACATGGGATGGCCTAGCGTTTCTCCTGCTGGCCTCTTGTTTCTCCTGCTGGCCTCTTGTTTCTCCTGCTGGCCTCTTGTTGTTTCTTCTGCCGGCCTCTTGTTTTTTCTCCTGCCGGCCTCTTGTTTTTTCTCCTGCCGGCCTCTTGTTTTTTCTCCTGCCGGCCTCTTGTTTTTTCTCCTGCCGGCCTCTTGTTTTTTCTCCTGCCGGCCTCTTGTTTTTTCTCCTGCCGGCCTCTTGTTGTTTCTCCTGCCGGCCTCTTGTTGTTTCTCCTGCCGGCCTCTTGTTGTTTCTCCTGCCGGCCTCTTGTTGTTTCTCCTGCCGGCCTCTTGTTGTTTCTCCTGCCGGCCTCTTGTTTTTTCTCCTGCCGGCCTCTTGTTTTTTCTCCTGCCGGCCTCTTGTTTTTTCTCCTGCCGGCCTCTTGTTTTTTCTCCTGCCGGCCTCTTGTTTTTTCTCCTGCCGGCCTCTTGTTGTTTCTCCTGCCGGCCTCTTGTTGTTTCTCCTGCCGGCCTCTTGTTGTTTCTCCTGCCGGCCTCTTGTTGTTTCTCCTGCCGGCCTCTTGTTGTTTCTCCTGCCGGCCTCTTGTTGTTTCTCCTGCCGGCCTCTTGTTTTTTCTCCTGCCGGCCTCTTGTTTTTTCTCCTGCCGGCCTCTTGTTTTTTCTCCTGCCGGCCTCTTGTTTTTCTCCTGCCGGCCTCTTGTTTTTTCTCCTGCCGGCCTCTTGTTTTTTCTCCTGCCGGCCTCTTGTTTTTCTCCTGCCGGCCTCTTGTTGTTTCTCCTGCCGGCCTCTTGTTGTTTCTCCTGCCGGCCTCTTGTTGTTTCTCCTGCCGGCCTCTTGTTGTTTCTCCTGCCGGCCTCTTGTTGTTTCTTCTGCCGGCCTCTTGTTGTTTCTTCTGCCGGCCTCTTGTTGTTTCTCCTGCCGGCCTTTGGACTACTGCAGAAGAAGTTATGACTGACCCAAGGAGCGCGTCTTCTGCTTCAGTGCATGCGAGCGATGGGTGGAGAATCCTTAAGTGATTTCAGAATGGACTTGTAATCCTTGGAATTTCCATGTTTTGTGGATTATCCGCATTTTCCAAAACTGATAGTTATCTAAGGATTATCTAAGAGTGGCGAAAGTGGTGAAAATATGGACCCAGGAGGCTACCGTCAGGACACCTGGGCAACATTATTTGGATTTGTGATAGACCAACAAATTCATGTGATGTCCAAATATCACGGATAAAAAAATCTTGTACCATATATAGGGTCCGAATTATTGTAATATCGCCCCATTAGGTGCATAGTTCTTTTATTAATTCCAGTGTTGTGATGTTTGTGCAGGAGATATATAGGACATGATATGTGTTTTACCACCAAATCTCTGTACATAGTAGTAATGTTACAGGCATGTTTGGAATAAGCCACTCTTAACAGAGACCAGCCATATGCAATCAGTCCTGCACAAACTGCAAGGCCAGGTCCCTTCTGATGGGGGACACAAGCCACCCCAGACCGGTTCAGGCCTCCTCAGGCAGTGTCAGTGAGGCATCACTCGTGTCCTGTGGCACAGTGAGACCAGGAGTGCCCAGATGGGGTCCGGTGCTCATTGGGCCATTGAACAGTTAACTGATGAGGACCAAAAGGTCGAAATGTGGGGTTCCTTGATTGTCTCTCAAGTCCTCGAGAGGGGGCCTGGCCTGGCCGTTTATGCTTCACTCGTCCTATCGGAGCAGGCTCAAGACTGAATTGCCGGTGATTGGGCTCTGTCTGTACAACAATAGTCACGAACCCCCACTTTAGCAGCTGTAGCGGGGGTGAGGTTGTTTATCAGCCTCTTCTGTCTGGAACTCTGCAGATAAAAGCTCATTCATGCTGTACAGTCATACCACGATCAGTGAAGGGGACCAGAAGAATACATGTAAGAAATCAGGGAGAAAGGACACAAATGATAAAATAGGAGAGCATGTGGAAGAGAGGAATAAAGAAAGATGGGTAGATGGGTAGATGGAAAGGTGAAAGAAGATTGGAAGGAAGGGATGCATGGTGATAAGGAAGCAGGATGGAAGGTAGATGGATAGGTGAATGGACAGTTGAACGTATGAGTGGATGACAGAGTAAATTGGGTGGTGGGAGTATGAATAGATGGATGGATAAAAGGATCAATTGATTGTAAGAAGGATGGATGGGTGCATGCATAGATAATGGATGTGTGAATGGATGGCAGAGTAAACGGGAAGGTGGGGGTATGAATAAATGGATGGATAAAAGGATCAATTGATTGTAGGATGGATGGATGGATGGGTGCATGCATAGATAATGGATCTGTGAATGGATGGCAGAGTAAACGGGAAGGTGGGGGTATGAATAGATGGATGGATAAAAGGATCAATTGATTGAAAGATGGATGGATGCATGCATAGATAATGGATGTGTGAATGGATGGCAGAGTAAACGGGAAGGTGGGGGTATGAATAAATGGATGGATAAAAGGATCAATTGATTGTAGGATGGATGGATGGATGGGTGCATGCATAGATAATGGATGTGTGAATGGATGGCAGAGTAAACGGGAAGGTGGGGGTATGAATAGATGGATGGATAAAAGGATCAATTGATTGTAGGATGGATGGATGGATGCATGCATAGAGAATGGATGTGTGAATGGATGGCAGAGTAAACGGGAAGGTGGGGGTATGAATAAATGGATGGATAAAAGGATCAATTGATTGTAGGATGGATGGATGGGTGCATGCATAGATAATGGATCTGTGAATGGATGGCAGAGTAAACTGGAAGGTGGGGGTATGAATAGATGGATGGATAAAAGGATCAATTGATTGTAGGATGGATGGATGGATGCATGCATAGAGAATGGATGTGTGAATGGATGGCAGAGTAAACGGGAAGGTGGGGGTATGAATAAATGGATGGATAAAAGGATCAATTGATTGTAGGATGGATGGATGGATGGGTGCATGCATAGATAATGGATCTGTGAATGGATGGCAGAGTAAACGGGAAGGTGGGAGTATGAATAGATGGATGGATAAAAGGATCAATTGATTGTAGGATGGATGGATGCATGCATAGAGAATGGATGTGTGAATGGATGGCAGAGTAAACGGGAAGGTGGGGGTATGAATAAATGGATGGATAAAAGGATCAATTGATTGTAGGATGGATGGATGGATGGGTGCATGCATAGATAATGGATCTGTGAATGGATGGCAGAGTAAACTGGAAGGTGGGGGTATGAATAGATGGATGGATAAAAGGATCAATTGATTGTAGGATGGATGGATGGATGCATGCATAGATAATGGATGTGTGAATGGATGGCAGAGTAAACGGGAAGGTGGGGGTATGAATAAATGGATGGATAAAAGGATCAATTGATTGTAAGAAGGATGGATGGGTGCATGCATAGATAATGGATGTGTGAATGGATGGCAGAGTAAACGGGAAGGTGGGGGTATGAATAGATGGATGAATAAAATGATCAATTGATTGTAGGATGGATGGATGGATGCATGCATAGATAATGGATGTGTGAATGGATGGCAGAGTAAACGGGAAGGTGGGGGTATGAATAAATGGATGGATAAAAGGATCAATTGATTGTAGGATGGATGGATGGATGGTTGGATGGGTGCATGCATAGATAATGGATGTGTGAACGGATGGTTGGATGGAGTGGCCCATGCACTGTTGGAATGGTGAATGAATGGATGAAAGATGAATGGATGCCAAAATAGAATGCTGAAATGGTAGGTATGGGTGGATGAATGAAAGGGTGAATGGACAGATGCTAAGACAGAAGATTCAGGGAGCTCTTCTAGGGAGGGCAGGCTCGCTTGTTTTGCTTGCATGGTGCCATCGGCGCTTTGGTTCCAGGTGGGAGATATTTTCATTTCTGGCTCCTCCCTTGCTACAGAGGGGAACACAATGATCTGGAATGTGGCTCCAGTAAATCCCAGTGACTGAGTTGAAGTCAAGCATTCCACCCATTACTTTGTTCTCTGGCTGGTGTGTGGTGTCCGCCCACTCACTAAGCACTGAGCACAACATTTCCTTGTACTTCTGCCTCAAAAAGTAGTCTGCAGACGGAGTATGATTGGTTTAATTCCTGTAAAGTCTAATAATGCCCTTTTTTCTGGCCCTGCAGTGACCAACCGGAAGCCCTCCCAGGTGTCGATCACAAAGGTGAAGCAGTTTGAGGGGTCTTCCTGCTTTGTGAGGAGGTCACAGTGGATGCTGGAGCAGCTGCGGCAGGTCAACGGGATTCAATCTAACAAGGTGAGCCCTGGGTCTGCCTCTGTATGTGGGTGGATTCTGGATATATATGTGGGTGGAATCTGTCTGCCTCTGTATGTGGGTGGAATCTGAAACTATATGTGGGTGGAATCTGAGTCTGCCCGTATATGCGGGTGGAATCTGAATCTATATGCTGGTGGAATCTGGATATATGTGGATGGAATCTGAGTCTGCCCGTATATGCGGGTGGAATCTGAATCTGGCTCAATGTATGGGTGGAATCTGAATCTGCCTCAATGTGTGGGTGGAATCTGAATCTATATGCGGGTGGAATCTGGATATATATGTAGGTGGAATCTGAGTCTGCCCGTATATGCGGGTGGAATCTGAATCTGGCTCAATGTATGGGTGCAATCTGAATCTATATGTGGGTGGAATCTGCATCTATATGTGATGGACTCTGAATCTATATGTGGGTGGAAACTGAATCTGTCTCTATGTAGTGGAATCTGAATCTATATGTGGGTGGAATCTGCATCTATATGTGATGGACTCTGAATCTATATGTGGGTGGAAACTGAATCTGTCTCTATGTAGTGGAATCTGAATCTATATGTGGGTGGAATCTGAGTCTGCCTCAATGCATGGGTGGAATCTGAGTCTGCCTCACTGCATGGGTGGAATCTGAGTCTGCCTCACTGCATGGGTGGAATCTGAGTCTGCCTCACTGCATGGGTGGAATCTGAGTCTGCCTCACTGCATGGGTGGAATCTGAGTCTGCCTCACTGCATGGGTGGAATCTGAGTCTGCCTCACTGCATGGGTGGAATCTGAGTCTGCCTCACTGCATGGGTGGAATCTGAGTCTGCCTCACTGCATGGGTGGAATCTGAGTCTGCCTCACTGCATGGGTGGAATCTGAGTCTGCCTCACTGCATGGGTGGAATCGGAGTCTGCCTCAATGCATGGGTGGAATCCGAATCTGCCTCAATGCATGGGTGGAATCGGAGTCTGCCTCTATCAACAGGCGGAATAGGATACAACCTGTGTATGTGGGTATCTGTATGTGGGTGGAATCTGCGTTTGTGCGAATCTGTGTGTGAAATCGCTGTGCATACCTTGGGCAAGGTGGCAAAATGGTGACCTGGCTCTCTCCCCTCCTGCACCCGAAGGCCAAGCCACTATCAAGCATCTTTCTGTGGGGAGGGGAGAAGGGGGCTATATTAGAAATTCATTTTCATATCTAAAAAATTGGAGATGGTCTTTTTCGTTTTTACCAAGGTAGGAATTTTCCATTTAAAGCTCTCTTGAAACAATCGTACAAGGAAACCAAACCAGTGTGCTTTTCTTCACCAGCTATGATGAGGGATGGGCTCATGGGGCATCAACACCGGTTGGCATTCGGGGCACGGGGCGCTCGTTTCTTTATAAAGAGTTCACTAATTCAAAAGTAATCTTTTGTTTAAAAAAAAACTGTGAAATCTTAATTTGACATCAATTATGTAAAAATCAGGGGACAACAATGCATCGTTCCAATACAAGCTCTGTTCATGTTACACAAACATCCATGCCCTGGTCACCCTGAAAGACGAGGCTCCTGGGGCAGAGTTAGAACTGTCCATTCCTTCCCTGAAGAAGGGTCTCTAGCGCCAAGAGGAAGGACTACAAAGGAGCGGCACAACATCTTCACATCGGGTGGACCCTCCCCACCCCCCTGGCGTGCAGCGAGAGATGTCCCTCCTGCATCCAGGGCTTCATCTGTTTTCCTCTCCCCAGGGTCACTTCCAGTCAATGTTCAGTGTTGTACATAATCATATGGACCTCAGCATGCCACATGATATCGAAAACCAGTCTGGTCCGGCTGCAGAGTGCCCTTTCCACCGGTTATTCTAGTTGAGAACTACCCTGGATTTGGCCCACTTCAGTACTTTGGTTTTAGGTTCTGATTCATACCCTGGCAGTAGGATCATGCACAAGGTGTCCCTCTCTATATGTGTGGGGTGAGCTCCCAAACCCATATGGCCTTCCTTGAGTGGAGATCTGGTGCATGTATCTGCTCCTACCCCAGATCTGCCGGGGCCAGGGTGCAAACTGAGTGGTGTTCTCTGGGTAACTGGCAGAGCACAGAATTCCAGGGTGGGATGGGCTGACCTAAACCCAAACCTTTCTTCTTAGTCAGTGCAAAGGTCACCATGTTTGTGAAAGGTCGGCTCGCTTGAGCCCCAACCAGTAAAACCACAAACAAAACTCAAACAGTAACCTGAACCCAAATCCTCTTTTTACCCGGATGAGAAAGGCCTGAATACTTTGCTTTTGGCCTCTCTTGTTGTATGCGTTGTTTAAGGACATTCCATTTGGGATATTAAAAACACCATATTTGGTCTTGTATCATTTGGTTCTTTTGGCTAAATTATTTCTTGGCTTCATTCACCAGCTTCTTTCTAAAGTGTGAAAGATGAGATTGTGTTTCTGAGATTCAAGGACTGGCTTTGTCTATACGCTTATCCTCGAATTTCAGCATTCGTAGAAAGTTCCAGGCACCATAATAATGAATATTGAAACCGCCTGTGGAAGAGTACGTCATAGAGTTGTGGCACTAAGGATCAGCCTCACTACTGGCTGGTGAGTGATGCTTTCTTTAATGCAAGCATCTAATTTTACAAGGTGTGTTGAATTAAAGTACTCTGCACTGAACACAATGTTTGTATTGATTGTGATGTTTGGTGTCACCAAGCTGCTTTCTCCAGTGAAGAATTGATTTCTGTGTTTTGCATACAGAAATGCCGATTGCATTTCAAATTAAGCATACCGTGCCCCTGAGGGAGCAAGATGTGCACTATGCTTGCAATGAAGGCACACTGACGCACATTGAGCGAAGATCCACACAAAGCCGACCCCCTTCCATTACATTTCCAAATCTTACCCAAGGGAGACCGCATTGATTGTTTCTATTTATAAATCCCAGGATCTGAATCTCTTCTGCAGACATTAGCTAAATGATTACCCTCTTACAAAGCCCTCATCAATCCCTCATTTTAGGCAGGGTCACAATGTTAAACCTCATAGTCTGGGGAATGGACTTGCGAGCAAGTCGGCAGCAGGAAGAGCGGAATTGGATTTAAAGGAAGATGGATCACATTCCAAGAGAATTCTTCTGGGATGAGGAACTGGTTGGAAACCAGTTCTTAACAGTCTTCATTCAATACCATTCTTATTTATGACTGCCAATATACAGTAAGTTCACTCTGAGTTTACAAATGACTTGTAGAGCATCAGTATTAAAATGCACGGCATGTGCCAAATACCGCGTATTCCTCCAGGACATGCTGTTTGAGATGGCTGTGTTCTTAGCTCAATTTCTCTACCTTTTTAAGGCGATATTTTGTTAAAAAAACGTCAATTACTAATAGAATTGGGAGTAACTGCTGTTGTTTTGAAATGCAGCATTTACATTCCTTTTACTTAAGTTCTGACTCTGGTATGTTTTACGTCAGCCTGATGTGTTAGAAGGTTATAATTTCCTCAGCAGAATGACACGACAGTGAATTCTCATCCACATGAAATGGCAAAGTGACATTCTGCTTCCTCTAGTCGTACTAACGGCCTTCCCGTATCCACATCAGAGGGGCCCAGATAGAGAATGTACTACAGAGAAACTGCAATGGTGGATGACGTCATACAAGTGCAGATATAACGGAAGCAGTAACAACCAGAGTACAGAATAATTGAGGATACAGACATGGTTAGTATTCTGCCTGGGTTTGACTTTGAAGACTCTGGGTAGTGCTGGCAAACAAGGACCTCTGTTGCACCTCTTCATTTTCTTTGACCATCACAGGAGAAACATATTGTTTTAAATATCTGGATTTATACTTGATGCTGGAGGTTAAATTGTCCCTAAATACTCCCAGCTCTTACAGCTAATGAAAGTGAAGCACAAGGAAAGAATTGATGTAACCAAGCGGACACAATTTTTCAAACTGAGGAAACAAGATTGGATTTTTTTTTTCCTTCACACCATCTTCACCCAGACTGTATGAGATTGTGGGGAGCGGGAGGGAGGTTCAGGAGTAACTTTAGAATAAACAACCTATGAACCCATTATACAAGGAAGATCATGGGAGCAAGAACAATCAATCAATCAATCAATCAATCACGGCATTTATAGAGCGCGCTACTCACCCGGGAGGGTCTCAAGGCGCTGGGGGAGGGGTAAGTTACTGCTCGAACAGCCAGGTCTTGAGCTGCTTCCTGAAGGAGAGATGGTCCTGGGTTCGCCGAAGGTGAGTGGGGAGGGAGTTCCAGGTCTTGGCTGCCAGGTAGGAGAAGGATCTTCCTCCGGCGGTGGTTCTGCGGATGCGTGGTACGGTGGCGAGGGCGTGGCTGGTTGATCGTAGCTGGCGTGTGGGCGTGTAGAAGGTCATGCGGTCGTTGAGGTACTTTGGGCCCAGGTCGTGGAGGGCCTTGTGTGCGTGGGTGAGGAGTCTGAACGTGATTCTCTTGCTGATGGGGAGCCAGTGCAGGTCTTTCAGGTGTCCGGTGATGTGGCTGTGTCGGGGATGTCCAGGATGAGTCGTGCGGAGGCGTTCTGGATGCGCTGGAGTCTTTTTGGAAGTTTGGCTGTGGTTCCGGCGTAGAGGGTGTTCCCATTGTCCAGTCGGCTGGTGACGAGTGCCTGGGTGACGGTCTTCCTGGTTTCAGTGGGGATCCATCTGAAGATCTTGCGGAGCATGCGCAGGGTGTTGAAGCATGAAGATGAGACGGCGTTGACTTGTCTGGTCATCGACAGGGAGGAGTCCAGGATGAAGCCCAGGTTGCGTGCGTGGTCCGTTGGCTTGGGCGCGGTGCCCAGGGCCGGGGGCCACCAGGAGTCGTCCCAGGCGGAGGGTGATGAGCCCAGGATGAGGACTTCCGTCTTGTCTGAGTTCAGTTTAAGGCGCTTATGTATGGGCTGTCTACGTTTGCATCCTACCAAAGTACAATCTAAATCACACAAGGCAAACAAGACAAGAGGAAAAGGATCCACGCCGGGGGAATGCCCTAATTATGGGGGGCCCTTGAGTCCCTGTATGACGTAAGATATGGCTAGGATCAGAGAATAATTAAGAATTACACAAAATTGTAAGGAATGACCTCACACACTCTGGGTGTTAGGCTTCATTATTGGCCATTCTTGCTCGCCAAAGAATCCTCTTCACGGGATGCGGAATGGGATCTGCAACGTGAAAGATAAAAATCACGGTTACCTCCTCATGGGAATTACCTTTATTTGCTGAGAAGGCAGCGAGATGGTTAAAAAATGGAAAGGATGCAAAGGAGTGGTTATTACTCCTGCATCTGGCAGGTCAACATGTTTCAACCCGGGGCCCCATCAGGGGTCTGTGGCTTTCGTTGGGACCGGGGATCCCTACTATCCTATGGTAAAAGCAAACGCACGATCAACACACAGCAGTTGCACACACAACCTATGAATACAGGAAGCCTGCCCGCCACTAGAGGGTTCTTTGGAGAGCAAGGCTGGGCAATGATGAAGCATGACACCCAGGGTGCTGTATGAGTCCTTACTTACACTTGTTTGTACTTCTTTTTAATTCTTCGTAATTCTGTGGTCCTATCCATATCTTATGTCATACAGGGACTTTAGCACACCCCCATAATTAGGGTATTCCCCAGGCATTGACCCCATAACTTTAAAATATACATATTTTTAGAAATAGTAGGGAGTACATGGAACGACCTCGGGGTGAATGTCCTGAAGAAGAGACCATTGACCTCAATGGGAGCCTTTGTTCCGACCGAATGCATAGGCTCCCATTGAAGAAAGGGGTGGCTGGGGAAAACCGGGCACCCCCCTGGTGCCTGCCACACTGTTCATGGCTGGTAAGGGAAGACCCATGGGCCCGATTGGGAAGGCTCCAGGTGCAGGGGGGACCACTACGGGCCCCCAAAGTCTGATTCCGACTGCTGATTCGAGTCGGACGGCACGATTCGGAAAGGCTGTCCAAATGCAGCATCGTACTCGGTCATTTGGAAACGCGGCTCGTAGAGACGTACAATTCTGCTCCGTACGGCTTGGTCATTCCAAATGCCGTCTGGTTTGGATTGGGATATTCCTAACGCCTAACTCGCATCATACTCGGTCGGTTGGAAACCTTTCCGAGTCGGTTGGAAAGACACATTCCCGATCCAATTTGGACGGAGCAAATGCCGTTAGGCCTTCCTAACCGCATCAGAATCAGGCCCTGAGTGTTTTCCAGAATGTTCATGAGCCTCATCACTAACGCATGCTTAGCATCCTTCCCCACAGCCTCCCAGGCACTCCTCTGCGATATAGCATCTGTTATCATATCTGGGCTATACAGCTGTCCTCCTAGCAACAAACCTGACTTCTCTGTGTTACACCCCAATCCCGCAATCTGAATTCTCTCATTTTTAAATGAAGTCCATATGCAACATCCTTAATATGCTAAGAATCATGGGTTCATCTTCATTCACCCTGAAATATATTGAAAACCCTTGTAGGTACAAAGGAACTAACGTCTTGAAATTTAGTAATGTGTCCTCATCCAAGGGACCTTGTGTCACAGCCTCTGAAACACACTAGTGTTGTCCTTCATCAAAAGCTCTAGCCTTGACCCTTCCCAGAGAGCTCAGAGGTGTAACTGATTCATTCCCTGCAGGCAAAGTCATTGAACATAAGGACAGAGACAGTTGCAGTCTTACTTTGAAAAGCCATACATGATCAGGGCCCGGTAAGTCATTACTCCTTACCGCAGAACCGAAGTAGCCTCGCTCCACATTCACGGATAATGCCTCTCATCTGTAGACATTGGGCATCCTGCAGTCCGGATCCTCGTACGTGTGTTGGCTGCATGTGATCCTGTTTCTTAGGATATTTTCATCAATTGACTCTGTAATTTCTTTGGCATTCGGGCAACTGCCCTAATGTGCTTAAAATCCGTAATAGAATTCATGACAGAACATGCAGCATTGGTTGACGGCCTGTTCTCTCGCAGAGTTCTTTTGTGTTCAATAATTTTATTGTTTTTAAAAAGTAAGAGTTCATATAGTTGTAATAAAATGCAATACAACAGACCAACATGGTCAATAGATAAGTAAGACGTTTAGCAAAAAACATACACAAAGGTAAAATTTATGTCAGAAAATAATGAAATCACACATAGTACCAGTTCAATATGTCATATAAAGAGAGTATCTTATGCTGGAATGATAACAAAAAATTAGTTGTATTGCATAGATACCAAGAAAGTGCCAGGATAAGCGAAAGAAACAAGGAAAGGATAGAAAGAGAGAATAACAAGCAAGAACAAGGAAAGAAAGAAAGAAAGAGAAAGGGGACGATAGATAGATAGATAAATGGGTAGATAGACAGATAAATAAATAAATAATACAAATGGATAAATGGATAGATGGGTAGATGGGGACACCTGCTACAGTATGAAACATAAATTAAGCAATAGAGACAAAGGGATATTGGGCTACCAACCCCTGAGATGACAACTTCATATATTTATCCAGTGACCTCCAGATAGTATTGGAAATGGAAGGAGTACAATGTCTCTCTTCAACCGAAGTATGGGTCCCACGGAGAAATGATACCCAAGCCCACCAAGTATGATAGGACAGTAGATTAAAGGATTTCCACTCAGTTAAAATAATTTTGACAGCAATTGAAATAAGAAGATCTAATAGCTGCATATCCGTATCATCCAGAGGAAGAGGGGAACATGCGGCCCATGGACCCAATAAGATCATAGGGAATGAAAGTTCCACTGGAATGTCAAAAATTAGTGATAAGTGTTTCTGAACTAAATCCCAAAAGGGTTGTAGTAACGAGCATTCAAAAAACATATGTTGGTAATTGCCTGGGACCAAATTGCAATTCCAACAAAGATCCCCATCCTTCAGCTTCAGTTTATGTAAACGAGCAGGGGTCCAATGCAGAAGATTCATCGAAAAAATTTTTAGATTGCATAAGGGAAGGAGCAATCTTATTTCGTAATGAAACTTTCCCAATTAACTGCCATGACTCTTGTGTGATATGTTTAAAAATATCACTATCAAAATGATGTGACCATTTATCTTGTGTAATAGTAGCCTGTGAAGGAAGTGGCGCAGATAAAAATTTGTATATTTTCGAGGCAGTATGACCTGAACGAGACCACATAGACAGAAGTGAAATAGTAACCGAATCTGTACAGAGGGTCACTTTAGAGAGGGCAACCTTTAATTTTAAGAAATAGTAGAAATCCATATTGTTAAGATTATATTTACTGGCCAAAGAAGAAAAGGGAAGAGGATCATGACTGGAATCATAAAGATGTTTGACCAACGTAAGACCTCTATTAGCCCAGGAAGACATTGTGGCAGGATCGATATCAGTAACAATTTTAGGATTATACCATAATGAGGACCATCTCGATTTATGAATGGGGTTAGAAACCTTTTTATCTATATGTTTCAGAGCATTAATTGTGTCGGAAATAATACGGCTTGAATGAGGTACCACAAGTTTAGAGGCAGTGAGAAAAGAGGGGGTAGAGAGAGGAGAACACAACCCTTGTTCAATATAAATCCACGGAGGAGTATGGTGTGAATTCGATAAAAACCATAGAGCACCCTGAGACGATAAGAAAGCAATTTGATACAAATTCCAATCTGGAAGATTACAACCAGCCAAGACAGATGGCTTCCTAAGATGTTTGTATGCAATTCTAGCACGTTTGTCACCCCATAGAAACTTTGAGGTAAGTAGGTCAATCTCACGGAAAAAGGATGAGGACAGCCTCACAGGTAGCATTGAGGATAAGAAGTTAATAATCGGCGTTATCATCATCTTGAGAGTTTGGAGCCTTCCCCACCAGGAAATGTATTTCGGAGACCAAGAGGACAAAAGATCTTTAATCTTAGCTAGAATGTGAGATTCATTATAAGAAATAGTATCTACAAGGTTATTGCAAAACCAAATTCCTAAGTATTTGATTCTAGTCGATTGCCATTTAAAGCCAGCCTCACCCATATGAGAAGGGAAGCACAACGCATTAAGAGGGAACATCTCCGTTTTGTCTCTGTTCAAAGTGTACCCTGAAACGATTGAAAATTCTTTAATGGTATTAGAGATGGCAGGGATGGCAGTAGCAATGTCTTCAGAGAATATGAGAACATCGTCTGCATACGCAGCCGTTTTAAGTGTATGTGTACCAAATTGGAAACCTTTGATGTTGTCATTTGAGTTGAGTAACCGCAGGAGTGGGTCAATGGTCAATAGAAAAAGAAGGGGTGATAACGGGCAACCTTGTCTAGTTCCCTGACGAAGATTGAAAAAGGAAGACGTAGCCCCATTAACTCTGATGTTGGCTTTAGGTTGGGAATATAGGGACATTACCATGTTTATAAAAGAATCTCCTAAATTATGAGACTGGAGTACTGCGTGTAAAAAGGCCAAGAAACTTTATCAAAAGCCTTTTCGGCATCAAGAGCAATCGCAGCTGATGGCAAGGCAGAAAGTTTCGCTTTCTCCAATATATGGCAAAAGGTTCGGATATTATCTCTAGCAAGTCTTCCTTTTACAAAGCCAGTCTGGGAGTTATGAATAAGGCTAGGGATATGGCGCTCTAATCGCTTAGCCAGGATTTTGGCAAAAATCTTAGCCTCCATATTCAGAAGCGAGATTGGACGAAAATTTTTAGGGTCAGAATGATCTTTCCCTTCTTTCGGAATCACAACAATAGTAGCCTCAGCGGCTGAACCAGAGACTTTACCCGACACTACAAAGTTATCGAGAGCGTTCTTAAGATATTTTATTATTGATGATGAAAAAGT